>CAUDMG010001563.1:0-189276 GCA_958450375.1 Homarus gammarus | reverse complement strand
GGTACTCCACTGACACTCCCTAGTACACCTCAGACACTCCCTGGTACACCTCTGACACTCCCTGGTACACCTCTGACACTCCAAGGTACATCTCAGACACTCCCTGGTGCACCTCTGACATTCCCAGGTACACCTCTTGAACTCCCTGGTTCTCCCTTGACACTCCCAGGTACTCCTGTGACACTCCCTTGTACACCCCTGACACTCCCACGTACACCTCCTCACTCCCAGGTACTCCACTGACATTCCCTGGTACACCTCTGACACTCCCAGGTACACCTCTGACACTCCCAGGTACTCCACTGACATTCCCTGGTACACCTCTGACACTCCCAGGTACACGTCCGACACTCCCAGGTACACTTCTCACACTCCCAGGTACACCTCTGACACTCCTAGGTACTCCTCTGTCACTCCCTGATACACCTCTAACACTCCCAGGTACACCGCTGACACTCCCAGGTACACCGCTGACACTGCCAGGTACACCTCAGACACTGCCAGGTACATCTCCGATATTCCAAGGTACACCTCCGATACTTCCAGGTACACCTTTGAGACTCCCAGGTACTCCACTGACACTCCAGGTACACCTCTGACACTGCCAGGTACACCTCTGACACTCACACGTACTCCTCTGACACTCCCAGGTACACCGCTGACACTGCCAGGTACACCTCAGACACTGCCAGGTACACCTCCGATATTCCCAGGTACACCTCCGATACTCCCAGGTACACCTTTGAGACTCCCAGGTACTCCACTGACACTCCTGGTACACCTCTGACATTCCCAGATATACCTCTGACACTCCCAGTTACACCCCTTACACTCCCTGGTGCACCTCTGACACTCCCAGGTACACCTCTGATACTCCCAGGTACACCTCTGACACTCCCAGGTACTCCTCTGACACTCTTTGGTTCACCTCTGAGACTCCCAGGTATACCTCTGACACTCCCTGGTACACCTCCCATATTCCCAGGTACACCTCCGATATTCCCAGGTACACCTCCGATACTCCCAGGTACACCTTTGAGACTCCCAGGTACTTCACTGACACTCCCAGGTGTACCTCTGACATTCCCAGGTACTCCTCTGACACTCCCAGGTACACCTCTGATACTCCCAGGTACACTTATGACACTCCCAAGTCCGCCTCCGACACTCCCAGTTACAACTCCGAAACTCCCAGGTACAACTCCGACACTCCCTGGTACACCTCTGACACTCCCAGGTACACCTCTGACACACCCTGGTACACCTCTGACACTCCCAGGTACACCTCAGACACTCCCAGGTACACCTCTGACACTCCCAGGCACACCTCTGACACTCCCAGGTACACCGCTGACACTGCCAGGTACACCTCTGACACTCCATGTACACCTCCGACACTCCCAGGTACACCTCTGACACTCCCAGGTACTCCACCGACATTCCCTGGTACACCTCTGACACTCCCAGGAACACGTCCAACACTCCCAGATACACCTCTGACACTCCCAGGTACATCTCTGACACTCCCAGGTACACCTCTCACACTCCCAGGTACACCTCTCACACTCCCAGGTACACATCCGATACTCCCAGGTACAACTCTGACACTCCCAGGAACGCCCCTGACACTCCATAGGTACTCCTCTGTGTCTCCCTGAAACACCTCTAACACTCTCAGGTACACCGCTGACCCTCCCAGGTAATCCTCCGATACTCCTAGGTACACCTCTGACACTCCCAGGTACACATCTGACACTCCTAGGTATTCCTCTGACACTCCCTGGTACATCTCTGACACTCTCAGGTACATCTCAGACACTCCCTGGTACACCTCTGACACTCCCAGGTACACCTCTTTCAATCCCTGGTTCTCCCCTGACACTCCCAGGTACACCTCAGACACTCCCAGGTACACCTCAGACACTCCCAGGAACACCTCTGACACTCCCAGGTACACCTCAGACACTGATAGGCACACCTCTCACACTCGCAGGTACACCTTTCACACTCTCAGGTTCTCCTGTGACACTCCCAGGTACACCTCTGACATTCCCAAGTACTCCACTGACACTCCCTCGTACACCCCTGACATTCACAGGTACACCTCCGATACTCCCAAGTGCACCTCTGACACTCCCAAGTTCTCCACTGACATTCCCTGGTACACCTCTGACACTCCCAGGTACATCTCTGACACTCCCAGGTACACCTCTGACACTCCCAGGTACTCCTGTGACACTCCCAGGTACACCTCCGATACTCCCAGGTACACCTCTGACACTCCCAGGTACACCTCTGACTCTCCCTGGTACATATCTGACACTCCCAGGTACACCTCTGACACTCCCAGGTACACCTCTGTCACTCCTTGATACACCTCTAACTCTCCCAGGTGCACCGCTGACACTCCCAGGTACACCGCTGACACTGCCAGGTACACCTCAGACACTGCCAGGTACACCTCCGACACTCCCAGGTACACGTCTCACACTCCCAGGTACACCTCCGACACTCCCAGGTACACCTCTGACACTCCCAGGTACACCTCTGACACTCCCAGGTACACCTCTGACACTCCCAGGTACACCTCGGACTCTCCCTGGTACACATCTGACACTCCCAGGTACACCTCTGACACTCCCAGGTACAACTCCGATATTCCCAGGTACAACTCCGACACTCCCAGGTAAACCTCCGATACTCCTAGGTACACCTCTGACACTCCCAGGTACACCTCTGACACTCCTAGGTATTCCTCTGACACTCCCTCGTACATCTCTGACACTCTCAGGTACACCTCAGACACTCCCTGGTACACCTCTGACACTCCCAGGTACACCTCTTTCACTCCCTGGTTCTCCCCTGACACTCCCAGGTACACCTCAGACACTCCCAGGTACACCTCAGACACTCCTAGGTACACCTCTCACACTCCCAGGTACACCTCTCACACTCCCAGGTACTCCTGTGACACTCCCAGGTACACCTCTGACACTCCCAGGTACTCCACTGACACTCCCTGGTACACCCCTGACACTCCCAGGTACACCTCCGAAACTCCCAGGTACACCTCTGACACTCCCAAGTTCTCCACTGACATTCCCTGGTACACCTCTGACACTCCCAGGTACACGTCCAACACTCCCAGGTACACCTGTGACACTCCCAGGTACACCTCCGATACTCCCAGGTACACCTCTGACACTCCTAGGTACTCCTCTGTCACTCCCTGATACACCTCTAACACTCCCAGGTGCACCGCTGACACTCCCAGGAACACCGCTGACACTGCCAGGTACACCTCAGACACTGCCAGGTACACCTCAGACACTGCCAGGTACACCTCAGACACTCCCAGGTACACCTCAGACACTCCAAGGTGCACCTCTGACACTTCCAAGTTCACCTCTGACACTCCCAGGCACACCACTGACACTCCCAGGTACTCCACTGACATTCCCTGGTACACCCCTGACACTCCCAGGTACACCTCTGACACTCCCAGGTACACCCCAGACACTCCCAGGTACACTTCTCACACTCCCAGGTACACCTCTGACACTCATAGGTACTCCTCTGTCACTCCTTGATACACGTCTAACACTCCCAGATACACCTCTGACACTCCCAGGTACATCTCTAACACTCCCAGGTACACCTCTCACACACCCAGGTACACCTCCCACACTCCCAGGTACACCTCCGATACTCCCAGGTACACCTCTGACACTCCCAGGTACACCTCTGACACTCCATAGGTACTCCTCTGTCACTCCCTGAAACACCTCTAACACTCCCAGGTACACCGCTGACACTCCCAGGTACACCGCTGACACTGCCAGGTACACCTCAGACACTGCCAGGTACACCTCAGACACTCCAAGGTGCACCTCTGACACTCCCAAGTGCACCTCTGACACTCCCAGGCACACCTCTGACACTCCCAGGTACACCTCAGACACTCCCAGGTACACCGCTGACACTCCCAGGTACACCGCTGACACTGCCAGGTACACCTCAGACACTGCCAGGTACACCTCCGACACTCCCAGGTACAACTCCGACACTCCCAGGTAAACCTCCGATACTCCTAGGTACACCTCTGACACTCCCAGGTACACCTCTGACACTCCCAGGTACACCTCTTTCACTCCCTGGTTCTCCCCTGACACTCCCAGGTACACCTCAGACACTCCCAGGTACACCTCAGACACTCCCAGGTACACCTCTGACAATCCCAGGTACACCTCAGACACTCCTAGGTACACCTCTCACACTCCCAGGTACACCTCTCACACTCTCAGGTACTCCTGTGACACTCCCAGGTACACCTCTGACACTCCCAGGTACACCTCCGACACTCCCAGGTACACCTCGGACTCTCCCTGGTACACATCTGACACTCCCAGGTACACCTCTGACACTCCCAGGTACAACTCCGACACTCTCAGGTACACCTCAGACACTCCCAGGTATACCTCAGACACTCCCAGGTACACCTCTGACACTCCCAGGTACACCTCAGACACTCCTAGGTACACCTCTCACACTCCAAGGTACACCTCTCACACTCCCAGGTACTCCTGTGACACTCCCTGGTACTTCTCTGACACTCCCAGGTACACCGCTGACACTGCCAGGTACACCTCCGACACTCCCAGGTACACTTCTCACACTCCCAGGTACTCCTCCGACACTCCCAGGTACACCTCTGACACTCCCAGGTACACCTCTGATACTCCCAGGTACACCTTTGAGACTCCCAGGTACTCCACTGACACTCCCTGGTACACCTCTGACACTCCCAGGTACTCCTCTGACACTCCCTGGTTCACCTCTGATACTCCCAGGTACACCTCTGACACTCCCAGGTACACCTCCGATATTCCCAGGTACACCTCCGATATTCCCAGGTACACCTCTGATACTCCCAGGTACACCTTTGAGACTCCCAGGTACTTCACTGACACTCCCTGGTATACCTCTGGCATTCCCAGGTACACCTCTGACACTCCCAGGTACACCTCCGACACTCCCAGGTACAACTCCGACACTCCCAGGTAAACCTCCGATACTCCTAGGTACACCTCTGACACTCCCAGGTACACCTCTGACACTCCCAGGTACACCTCACACACTCCCTGGTACACCTCTGACACTCCCAGGTACACCTCTTTCACTCCCTGGTTCTCCCATGACACTCCCAGGTACACCTCAGACACTCCCAGGTACACCTCAGACACTCCCAGGTACACCTCAAACACTCCTAGGTACACCTCTCACACTCCCAGGTACACCTCTCACACTCCCAGGTACTCCTGTGACACTAACTGGTACTTCTCTGACACTCCCAGGTACACCTCAGACACTCCCAGGTACACCTCAGACACTCCCAGGTACACCTCTGACACTCCCAGGTACACCCCAGACACTCCCAGGTACACTTCTCACACTCCCAGGTACACCTCTGACACTCCTAGGTACTCCTCTGTCACTCCCTGATACACGTCTAACACTCCCAGGTACACCGCTGACACTCCCAGGTACACCACTGACACTGCCAGGTACACCTCAGACACTGCCAGGTACACCTCAGACACTGCCAGGTACACGTCTCACACTCCCAGGTACACCTCCGACACTCCAGGTACACCTCTGACACTCCCATGTACACCTCTGACACTCCCAGGTACACCTCTGATACTCCCAGGTACACCTCTGACACTCCCAGGTACTCCTCTGACACTCTTTGGTTCACCTCTGAGACTCCCAGGTATACCTCTGACACTCCCTGGTACACCTCCCATATTCCCAGGTACACCTCCGATATTCCCAGTTACACCTCCGATACTCCAAGGTACACCTTTGAGACTCCCAGGTACTTCACTGACACTCCCTGGTATACCTCTGACATTCCCAGGTACTCCTCTGACACTCCCAGGTACACCTCTGATACTCCCAGGTACACCTCTGACACTCCCAGGTCCGCCTCCGACACTCCCAGTTACAACTCCGAAACTCCCAGGTACACCTCCGACACTCCCTGGTACACCTCTGACACTCCCAGGTACACCTCTGACACACCCTGGTACACCTCTGACACTCCCAGGTACACCTCAGACACTCCCTGGTACACCTCTGACACTCCCAGGTACACCTCTTTCACTCCCTGGTTCTCCCCTGACACTCCCAGGTACACCTCAGACAATCCCAGGTACACCTCAGACACTCCCAGGTACACCTCTGACACTCCCAGGTACACCTCAGACACTCCTAGGTACACCTCTCACACTCCAAGGTACACCTCTCACACTCCCAGGTACTCCTGTGACACTCCCTGGTACTTCTCTGACACTCCCAGGTACACCTCAGACACTCCCAGGTACACCTCAGACACTCCCAGGTACACCTCTGACACTCCCAGGTACACCTCCGATATTCCCAGGTACACCTCCGATATTCCCAGGTACACCTCTGATACTCCCAGGTACACCTTTGAGACTCCCAGGTACTTCACTGACACTCCCTGGTATACCTCTGACATTCCCAGGTACACCTCTGACACTCCCAGGTACACCTCCGACACTCCCAGGTACAACTCCGACACTCCCAGGTAAACCTCCGATACTCCTAGGTACACCTCTGACACTCCCAGGTACACCTCTGACACTCCCAGGTACACCTCACACACTCCCTGGTACACCTCTGACACTCCCAGGTACACCTCTTTCACTCCCTGGTTCTCCCATGACACTCCAGGTACACCTCAGACACTCCCAGGTACACCTCAGACACTCCCAGGTACACCTCAACACTCCTAGGTACACCTCTCACACTCCCAGGTACACCTCTCACACTCCCAGGTACTCCTGTGACACTAACTGGTACTTCTCTGACACTCCCAGGTACACCTCAGACACTCCCAAGTACACCTCAGACACTCCCAGGCACACCTCTGACACTCCCAGGTACACCCCAGACACTCCCAGGTACACTTCTCACACTCCCAGGTACACCTCTGACACTCCTAGGTACTCCTCTGTCACTCCCTGATACACGTCTAACACTCCCAGGTACACCGCTGACACTCCCAGGTACACCACTGACACTGCCAGGTACACCTCAGACACTGCCAGGTACACCTCAGACACTGCCAGATACACCTCCGACACTCCCAGGTACACGTCTCACACTCCCAGGTACACCTCCGACACTCCCAGGTACACCTCTGACACTCCCATGTACACCTCTGACACTCCCAGGTACACCTCTGATACTCCCAGGTACACCTCTGACACTCCCAGGTACTCCTCTGACACTCTTTGGTTCACCTCTGAGACTCCCAGGTATACCTCTGACACTCCCTGGTACACCTCCCATATTCCCAGGTACACCTCCGATATTCCCAGGTACACCTCCGATACTCCCAGGTACACCTTTGAGACTCCCAGGTACTTCACTGACACTCCCTGGTATACCTCTGACATTCCCAGGTACTCCTCTGACACTCCCAGGTACACCTCTGATACTCCCAGGTACACCTCTGACACTCCCAGGTCCGCCTCCGACACTCCCAGTTACAACTCCGAAACTCCCAGGTACACCTCCGACACTCCCTGGTACACCTCTGACACTCCCAGGTACACCTCTGACACACCCTGGTACACCTCTGACACTCCCAGGTACACCTCAGACACTCCCTGGTACACCTCTGACACTCCCAGGTACACCTCTTTCACTCCCTGGTTCTCCCCTGACACTCCCAGGTACACCTCAGACAATCCCAGGTACACCTCAGACACTCCCAGGTACACCTCTGACACTCCCAGGTACACCTCAGACACTCCTAGGTACACCTCTCACACTCCAAGGTACACCTCTCACACTCCCAGGTACTCCTGTGACACTCCCTGGTACTTCTCTGACACTCCCAGGTACACCTCAGACACTCCCAGGTACACCTCAGACACTCCCAGGTACACCTCTGACACTCCCAGGCACACCTCTGACACTCCCAGGTACACCGCTGACACTGCCAGGTACACCTCTGACACTCCATGTACACCTCCGACACTCCCAGGTACACCTCTGACACTCCCAGGTACTCCACTGACATTCCCTGGTACACCTCTGACACTCCCAGGAACACGTCCAACACTCCCAGATACACATCTGACACTCCCAGGTACATCTCTGACACTCCCAGGTACACCTCTCACACTCCCAGGTACACCTCCGATACTCCCAGGTACACCTCTGACACTCCCAGGAACACCTCTGACACTCCATAGGTACTCCTCTGTCACTCCCTGAAACACCTCTAACACTCTCAGGTACACCGCTGACCCTCCCAGGTAATCCTCCGATACTCCTAGGTACACCTCTGACACTCCCTGGTACACATCTGACACTCCTAGGTATTCCTCTGACACTCCCTCGTACATCTCTGACACTCTCAGGTACATCTCAGACACTCCCTGGAACACCTCTGACACTCCCAGGTACATCTCTTTCACTCCCTGGTTCTCCCCTGACACTCCCAGGTACACCTCAGACACTCCCAGGTACACCTCAGACACTCCCAGGATCACCTCTGACACTCCCAGGTACACCTGAGACACTCCTAGGCACACCTCTCACACTCGCAGGTACACTTTTCACACTCTCAGGTACTCCTGTGACACTCCCAGGTACACCTCTGACATTCCCAAGTACTCCACTGACACTCCCTCGTACACCCCTGACATTCACAGGTACACCTCCGATACTCCCAGGTACACCTCTGACACTCCCAAGTTCTCCACTCACATTCCCTGGTACACCTCTGACACTCCCAGGTACACGTCCAACACTCCCAGATACACCTCTGACACTCCCAGGTACATCTCTGACACTCCCAGGTACACCTCTGACACTCCCAGGTACACCTGTGACACTCCCAGGTACACCTCCGATACTCCCAGGTACACCTCTGACGCTCCTAGGTACTCCTCTGTCACTCCCTGATACACCTCTAACCCTCCCAGGTGCACCGCTGACACTCCCAGGTACACCACTGACACTGCCAGGTACACCTCAGACACTGCCAGGTACACCTGAGACACTGCCAGGTACACCTCAGACACTCCCAGGTACACCTCAGACACTCCAAGGTGCACCTCTGACACTCCCAAGTGCACCTCTGACACTCCCAGGTACACCTCTGACACTCCCAGGTACTCCACTGACATTCCCTGGTACACCCCTGACACTCCCAGGTACACCTCTGACACTCCCAGGTACACCCCAGACACTCCCAGGTACACTTCTCACACTCCCAGGTACACCTCTGACACTCCTAGGTACTCCTCTGTCACTCCCTGATACACGTCTAACACTCCCAGGTGCACCTCTGACCCTCCCAGGTACATCTCAGACACTGCCAGGTACACCTCAGACACTGCCAGGTAAACCTCAGACACTCCCAGGTACACCTCAGACACTCCAAGGTGCACCTCTGACACTCCCAAGTGCACCTCTGGCACTCCCAGGCACACCTCTGACACTCCCAGGTACTCCACTGACATTCCCTGGTACACCCCTGACACTCCCAGGTACACCTCTGACACTCCCAGGTACACCCCAGACACTCCCAGGTACACTTCTCACACTCCCAGGTACACCTCTGACTCTCCTAGGTACTCCTCTGTCACTCCCTGATACACGTCTAACACTCCCAGGTACACCGCTGACACTCCCAGGTACACCGCTGACACTGCCAGTTACACCTCAGACACTGCCAGGTACACCTCAGACACTGCCAGGTACACCTCCGACACTCCCAGGTACACTTCTCACACTCCCAGGTACACCTCCGACACTCCCAGGTACACCTCTGACACTCCCAGGTACACCTCTGACACTCCCAGGTACACCTCTGACACTCCCAGGTACACCTCTGACACTCCTAGGTATTCCTCTGACACTCCCTCGTACATCTCTGACACTCTCAGGTACATCTCAGACACTCCCTGATACACGTCTGACACTCCCAGGTACACCTCTGACACTCCCAGGTACACCTCCGACACTCCCAGGTACAACTCCGACACTCCCAGGTAAACCTCCGATGCTCCTAGGTACACCTCTGACACTCCCAGGTACACCTCTGACACTCCTAGGTATTCCTCTGACACTCCCTCGTACATCTCTGACACTCTCAGGTACATCTCAGACACTCCCTGGTACACCTCTGACACTCCCAGGTACACCTCCTTTACTCCCTGGTTCTCCCCTGACACTCCCAGGTACACCTCAGACACTCCCAGGTACACCTCAGACACTCCTAGGTACACCTCTCACACTCCCAGGTACACCTCTCACACTCCCAGGTACTCCTGTGACACTCCCAGGTACACCTCTGACATTCCCAGGTACTCCACTGACACTCCCTGGTACACCCCTGACACTCCCAGGTACACCTCCGACACTCCCAGGTACACCTCTGACACTCCCAAGTTCTCCACTGACATTCCCTGGTACACCTCTGACACTCCCAGGTACACGTCCAACACTCCCAGGTACACCTGTGACACTCCCAGGTACACCTCCGATACTCCCAGGTACACCTCTGACGCTCCTAGGTACTCCTCTGTCACTCCCTGATACACCTCTAACACTCCCAGGTGCACCGCTGACACTCCCAGGTACACCGCTGACACTGCCAGGTACACCTCAGACACTGCCAGGTACACCTCAGACACTGCCAGGTACACCTCAGACACTCCCAGGTACACCTCAGACACTCCAAGGTGCACCTCTGACACTCCCAAGTGCACCTCTGACACTCCCAGGCACACCTCTGACACTCCCAGGTACTCCACTGACATTCCCTGGTACACCCCTGACACTCCCAGGTACACCTCTGACACTCCCAGGTACACCCCAGACACTCCCAGGTACACTTCTCACACTCCCAGGTACACCTCTGACACTCATAGGTACTCCTCTGTCACTCCTTGATACACGTCTAACACTCCCAGGTACACCGCTGACACTCCCAGGTACACCTCTGACACT
The DNA here is from genome assembly GCA_958450375.1 of Homarus gammarus. Classification (NCBI taxonomy): domain Eukaryota; kingdom Metazoa; phylum Arthropoda; class Malacostraca; order Decapoda; family Nephropidae; genus Homarus; species Homarus gammarus. The sequence continues at coordinate 178,218 of CAUDMG010001563.1, read as the reverse complement.
CCCAGGTACACCTCTGACACTCCATAGGTACTCCTCTGTCACTCCCTGAAACACCTCTAACACTCCCAGGTACACCGCTGACACTGCCAGGTACACCTCAGACACTGCCAGGTACACCTCAGACACTCCAAGGTGCACCTCTGACACTCCCAAGTGCACGTCTGACACTCCCAGGCACACCTCTGACACTCCCAGGTACACCTCAGACACTTCCAGGTACACCGCTGACACTCCCAGGTACACCTCTGACACTTCTAAGTACACCTCTGACACTCCCAGGTACACCTCCGGCATTCCCAGGTACACCTCCGACATTCCCATGTACACCTCCGACACTCCCAGGTACACCTCCGACACTCCCAGGTACACCTCTCACACTCCCAGGTACACCTCCGACACTCCCAGGTACACCTCTTTCACTCCCTGGTTCTCCCCTGACACTCCCAGGTACACCTCAGACACTCCCAGGTACACCTCAGACACTCCCAGGTACACCTCTGACACTCCCAGGTACACCTCAGACACTCCTAGGTACACCTCTCACACTCCCAGGTACACCTCTCACACTCTCAGTTACTCCTGTGACACTCCCAGGTACACCTCTGACACTCCCAGGTACACCTCCGACACTCCCAGGTGCACCTCGAACTCTTCTGGTACACATCTGACACTCCCAGGTACACCTCTGACACTCCCAGGTACACCTCAGACACTCCTAGGTACACCTCTCACACTCCAAGGTACACCTCTCACACTCCCAGGTACTCCTGTGACACTCCCTGGTGAATCGGCTGCTTGTCCAATTAACCAGTCCGTTCACACATATTTATATTTGGGTTTTAAGTAACGAAACCCAAACGGTAGTTCCTTTGTTTTATTATAAAAGGTTGTAGATATAATTCCTGAGTGTATATCAACCGTAAGTCTCACTGTCTAGGAGTGAATGAGAAAGGGACGGCGTTTATGTATGATAAACGTTAGGTCACGTCCTTACGATATGAGTTGAGGTGAGCTACTGAAGCTCTGGGCATCGCAGTGCGTGCTTACAGAAATGCTGAGCTATGGGTCTCGCCCTCTTGGGTAAGTTGCCCGCTCACGTGTCCATCTCATGTCTTACTCATAGACAGTGGAAAGTTACAGGGTGGTGAATCTGAATATAATATCAGATGTATTGACCCATTTATATAATACGTTCTGTTGATGAGACAGGGGCCTATTACATCGCTCGGTCACCTACCAGCCGAGCTCCGTGAGGCCTAAATAACTCACAGAGTACAGTACATCCTAGACAACCCTAACCATGTTATAAACAGATATGTAGACACTAAGCTGGGGAAATTACTGTAGGGGTATTCTCTACTACAGGGGACCTAGACTTTTGTGTCGTACGGGTTAGTATGTTATGAACAATGTTGAATTTGGATGATACTGCCCGGTAATAACAGAACAGGAACATTATTGCCAGAATTAACAGAATAGAGGGAATCGTAAGACTTGGTAGTGCAAATTCCCGTGACAGATAAAATGGCAAGTTATTATTCAAATCAGCAAAATGTGTCTCGTTCAAGAAAGCTAACACTTTTAATTTCTCTGATACTATTTGAATATCCTTGATAGTGAAATTCATTATAGGAAGTGGAATTAAAGCAGACTTGAGTTTTCGATTTAAGGCAAAATGCTGATGAGTAGGCAAGGTCCGTAATGTACTACAAGTGATTTCACAGTAATCAGGAGCCTTGTAATGCCCTTTCACAACTAGCTGCTTAACACCATTTTGGCATTTTAAAATTACAGTAGTGAGATTTGGAAAGAACAAATACTGCACATTGTGAAGGTGAGCGTGGAACACAGTCTTTAGACTAACTGGCCTATAACTGCATTGCGCTAACGCTGTGCGTACATTTGGTTGTATGACTGCCAATTCACATATTCCCTCTGCAGCAGGAATAAATGCAAACATGTAGGCTGGACATACGTGTAGGTGTAGATAAGACGACTTACACCGTGACAGTACCTCAGAATCCTCTATTGATAACAATGAATATTCTTCATCTACTAAGAAAAGTTCTTTAGGCCTATCTAGGGTATACAGTGTGTCGTTCACAAACCAGGGGAAGGGTTCTAAATGCCATGCATTAAACTCATGTTGCCCTCGCATAGGAATGTGGATCAGAATTGCATTGTGCGTGAGGGTTGACTCCAACAGTGGGTAATGATATTGAACCTCATTGTCATTGAAAATCGGAGTTAAATGATACTGCAACTTGGCTATTTTTAAAGCTTCAAGAAGCGTCTGCACAGGCACAAGCTTCGCGTCCACACGTCCTATCCCGGCATCTACAATGCTGTCTATTAGTTCATTTTTAGAGGTTACAATTTTATGAACTGAAATTTCAGCAGCATGCAAATATTCTGTGAAGTAAAGGAGCCATTCTAACGTCGGAATTGCTTTCTGTAACCTAGTAACAATCCTCGAAACTTGGTTAGACTCCATTATGATTGCATTAACCTTTGATTCTAGAGCAGTAATCGCGTGAAAGGTTTGAGAAACAACACGATTCTGTTGAGATACAGCTTGAACGACAATGTTCGTGAAACTATTGTCGAATTCATCGAAGCTGTGCTGAGACCATGAAGAATGTCCAATGCTGATTGTAGTTGGCCGTCGACGTTTTCCATCTGACGCGAAAGTACGAGTTAACTTCTACTCGCAGAACGTAGTTTCATACAATAGTCATTTGGGACATTTTGCTTCTGAACAGTCTGTAAGGATGTATCAATCACATTATCATCAACTTGAGGTAAGACATTTATCTGGGTCTTCTTCAGACGATCCGCGTGCACGACATCTGCGATCTGTGCATTAGGCTTCCATATTTTGAATTTGTTGCCTGCTTCTTTTGAGATTATGCGGAATGGACCAGAAAATTTCGCCGAAAGTTTGGAGTTCCTTTCAGGTACCTGTAACATAACAGCGTCCCCAACGTTCAGTGCGATAGGTTTAGCATGTTTATGCTGTTTGATGATCATTTCGGCGCGTGACGCCGCTAGCTGTGATCGTACTTGGTTATGAATTTCTGTAAAGACATGAATTTGTTTTGCCGCAAAATCATCCGTATTATATACCGGGTATGGCGCCTCTGTAAGGATGTCGTAAGGCAGACGTTTATCTGTACCATAGACAATATAGTAGGGTGTTTTGCCCGTAGAGCTATTAACTGACCCATTAATCGACGCTGCAACCTGCGGTAACCAATCCTCCCATGCGTATTGAAAACCACTAACGATTGGACGCAGTATTTCTAGGATTTTACGATTGGTTCTTTCAACAAGGCCATTAGCCTGTGGATGATAAGCTGTCACAAAAGTTTGTTTAATTCCATATTGTGCACATATATGCTCTATTAGCTCATTCTTGAACTCTGTTCCATTATCAGAGAGTAGAACTTTAGGCGTAGTATATGGACATATGAGATTCATCACTAATGCATAGGCTACTGCTTCGGCCGTTTTGCTTTTTAGTGGGACCAAGACCACGAACCTGGAAAAATGATCCACACACACTAAGACGTATCCTGATCCCTGATGACTCATTGGGAGTTGTAACACATCAACAGCGACTGTGTCAAACGGACGGTCTGGTGTAGGATATTGTAATCGGGGCAGGTGATCCTGTTGATCCTTTATGTTGAGCACATGCCAAACAATTAGCTATGTGTAATTCTATGTCTTTCTTCATAGTGTTCCAGAAATACTTCTTTCGTAAATCCGCTAAGCATTTATCACGACCTTGGTGACCTGCTTGTGGGACATCGTGGAACAATGTCATTACTGCTTTGCGCAACGTGTCAGGTACGACTATTTGAGACACATTACCCTCAGGAGATTTTCTCGTCCTATTGAGTATGTTATGTCGTAATTCAAACTGACTTAAGGGAAGAAATAACTTGGGGAGTTTAACATCCTCGCCCGATTCGAGAGCAAAAATAACAGCTGACCAATATGGGTCGCGTCGTTGCTCATCTTCCAGCTGCGAAAGAGTGAATGCTGATACAGGCATTACTGGTGCTATATTTCTTGACAGAGCGTCGGCGACAACATTCGCCCTCCCAGGTAAATACCTAAATTCGGGGTCAAACTCTTGAATTGTCAGATACCAGCGTGCTAATCTGCCTGATAAGTTTCTGCCATGGAACAGTTCGGTGACTGCCGCATGATCAGTAAAAACAGTTATCTTGTAGCCAAAGATAATGTCCTTGAACTTCTTAAGTGCCCACACAACGGCTAACGTTTCTAAATGCGTCGCCGAATAACGTGTTTCAGCATCGATTAGTTTGCGACTTGCAAATGCTATCACTCTAAACTTCCCACGCGTGTCCTCTTGCATGAGCACTGCTCCGACTCCAATTCCGGGAGCGTCAGTACAGAGAGTGAAAGGTTGAGTGTAGTCTGGGAATGCTAGAACCGGGGCATTGGTTAGCGCTGTCTTCAATGCCGTAAAACTTTCCTCGTGTTCAGCATCCTATATAAACACTGCATCTTTTTTGAGCAACCTCGTTCGGGGCGATGCTAATGTTGCATAGTCCTTGATAAAGGAACGATTATAACCAGATAATCCGAGAAGGCTACGCACATGATCATTTGAGGTAGGACGCGGGAACTGAGATACAGCTTTGACTTTATCATTAACTGTGTGTATGCCCTCACCGTCGACTACATGACCAAGGAAATGGATTCTGGATTTTAAAAACTCGCACTTTGAGAGTTTTATTTTGAGTCCTGCTGTGGAAAGTTTGTCCAACACTTCACGCAGTTTTATCAGATGGGAATCGACGTCCTTACTGACTACTATTAGATCATCCAAATAAGCGCAGACTGTGTTACCAATTAGTCCGGCAAACAGGGTGTTGATCATTCTTTGAAATGTTAGTGGGGCATTTCTGAGACCAAATGGCATTCGTAGAAACTCAAAGTGGCCTAGAGGCGTGCTAAATGCCGTGATTTCTCGTGATTTTTCATCGAGTGGTATTTGCCAATACCCACTAAGCAAATCTAAGTTGCTAAATACCGCATTATCCTTGCCTAAGGATTGCAATATGTCACTCAAGATAGGCATTGGGTACCTATCAGGGATTGTTTGATCATTTACGCGCCTGAAATCTATGACAGGGCGCCATCCACCATCCTTTTTCGGGACGAGGAATAATGGGCTATTAAAGGGGGATTTTGAGTGTCTAATGACATTCTCATCTAACATACCCTGTACCATATCTTGCACTACAGCGCGCTGGCTATGAGGTAGTCTATAAGCTGGTACGTAAATAGGGTTGGTTCCTTCCTTTAACGCTATATGATGGGATGTTAAATCTGTCTGACCTAGCGTTTCCTCTGGCAAGGCTACTATTTCTGTAGTCGGCAAGCAGCTCTAACAGGCGTGTCTTGCCCTGAGGATGATCGATCACCTTGACATGTGGTGCTATTTGATCTATCCTGGCCAGTCGAGTCTGTTGGCAATTCGCAACAATACCTCGAATTAGGAATTTATTTGGTTGCACTTCGACATTGCTGTGATATCTAGAAAATCACACACATAACATCCTTTCTTTAATTTCTTGATAATGTGAAATTGCTGCCGCAATCCCGTAGACTTGTGTGTGTGTGTGTCCCTCAGTAGACACAGCTGATTCCAAGGTCCGGTGATTGGGTCAATGCTCACAAAAATCCTGAGTACAGCAAACCGCCGCTAATTGTCACACAACGTCATCCACAACACCATACCTCAGAATGCTGAGACCATCTCTCAGACCGGATGTGTCATCATCACTAGGGTGGGTGCTGGGTGCTGGTAACTGGGGGTTGTTGACGCCATACGAAAGAATTTTGTTGACAGGATGTTGATTGATGAGTAGTCTCAACAACTGCAGTCACGTCCTGTCACACCCTGGGCAGTGAACGAATCATTTGCAGAAACTAATGTTCACTTCAGCTCACAGGATTGTTGCGTTGGTGAATTCCTCATTCTGGTAATGGAGAGTACTCTTCAACATTGCAGGTACTATCTTCCAACTCTTGCTGCTGTAATCACGCTGGGAAGGTGTGTGGTTGAGGTCGAGAGATATCTCTGACGCATGATCCGCCTTCCTCTTAATAGGATTGGTAGACAACACTTTCGTCCAAGCGGTGAGCAAAGGTTCAGAATGACTCATTGCTGTGTAGGAAACACCTTTAAACGTAACACTATTATTACGTGGATGAACATCTATCATGTTCTTTCGAAGAGTTGGTAGACCAAGTAACCCGTCAGCTGGCAAATTGAACTGCTGAACTATATAAAAGTCCGCGTAGAAGGGCGTACCACGTCTTGAGAATCTGAGTGGTAACGTCACCATTCCTTTGATGCTCAGCTGAGTACCTGAAACTCCTTCGAGCTCAGCGTTACTAGGCCTCCATTTGAATTTGCGGTGAGGGAATTTACGTTGTAACTCGTGATATGATGTCAAGGCCAATACATTAGCGCAAGCACCTGTGTCTATATCAAGAGCCAATCTGGTATTATCCACTCTCACCGGCACTGACAACACTTCCACTTTGCTAAGCGCCGCTATTAATGAGGCCGCTATAGAAGTGCTGTGAGGAGGGGTGGGAATTTCCCTATCTATCCCTCTCCTTGCTGTAGTGTGCGCTGGTCTTCCCCCGATGACTTGTCCTGGGGACGTTTCTGCTTGCGCCTATACGACACCTCCGTTTCACTTAGGTCCACTCCCCTAGTCTTTATTAGTATATCGCACTCATGTGAACTATGAGATGTCGATTTGTGAAGAGCGCACCATTTGCGCGCTGTCTGGGTAGGAGGAGGTGCTGCTTTGGCTACCTCTCTGTTTGACCTTGAGAATGGCTTTGCACCGGGTGTGGTTTTATTAGCACTATTACCTCGGAGCTGAAAACAATCTTCCATTACGTGGCCACGTTTATTACAATGTGCGCATCGTAACGATGTTTTCTGTTTATATGTTAGGCGGGGAGGAGCGATCGGAGCTAAGTGTGTCGCATAAGGAGTCTGGGAGTGAGGCATCTGTGACATCTGAAGTTGGCCCAGCTGTGACCTACCCCCAAAAATCCCAATTAGCGTTCGCTTGAACTTTTCATAGTCAGGGCTTTGTAAACCAAACGCATTTAAACGACTGCCTGCATAGGAACCCTGCGTTATATGGGAACGTACATATGCTTTCTTTTCTTCGTCAGTCGTTATGTGACTATTGCGCATGCTATCTTCACATGCACGAATAAAATGTGCGACCCTATAATCGTCTTGTCCCGTGAAATTTCGAACATAATCACCGCGCTGCATGATATTAATAACATTATCAGCTTTAGGTGTGGTAGTATTAGTACTGGTGTGAGGGTTAGACGAAGCCATTGTAGTGTTATTAAGCAAGTTAGTATTCTTACTCTTAACAGAAGGCTGGGTTAATAAGGTTGTTACCGATTTAGCAACAGACACACTATCACCTGTAACAGGGGTAACTGCTTTAGTATACTTAGGTGAGGTACTATAGTGATTACCAGACCGTAGGGTACGACGGTTTAAGTCGTCAAATGATTCGTCTATAACTTTCTCACTACTTCCTACCGACTCATTTAACTGTGTTCCATACTCAAAATCTATGTCAGTCTGGGCTTGATCATTGATGAGTTGGTTATCAGCAAACAGTTGCGCTAGGCGTTCGATTTCATCTACATTAGACATGGGAAACTTAGAAATTATCTATTAGCCCCCTTGGGTCAATGAATACTTAACAGTAAGTAGATCACTTGCCTCTCATTTACAAGACAAATGAATATGAATTGTAGTTAATTATTAAACTATCAATAAGTAGACAGACACTTACAAACTACTGTAAATTATAGGATTTCAATACATTAATCTTACATTCGACACTTTATCATTGAAATAATCCTATCCGACGAACCTATCGGTGTGAAGATATCTCTCGAACGTGTTCATGTGTGTAGAACTATGTAATTTAAATACCTATTTATACAGAGTAGTACGTCTGTATAGAAAATGTGATCCTTCAAGAGTTCTGAGTGGAGTGGTGGGTGGAGTGTGGGCGGGGCCTCTTCCTAGGATGCGTGCCCTGCTGCTGGTTTCCTTGGCAACGAGAAGACGCTTCTGCTTTGGTGAGAGACGAGTCCACTTGATTTAGGTGAGTTCCTCCTCCGGCGATCAGAAAACTATGATTGGTTATCACACTGGTGGTTGCTGGTTCGCTGGCGAAACTGCCGTGTGCCAAGTCTTCACAGTCCACGTATATATGGAGATCTGTATGATGACACCGGAACTTCGTAATTCGCGCTGACGACACAACAATACTGCCCAGCTGCTAGTGAAATACCAATTGAATTCCAGGCTAATGAAACTGTTTTTCAACCCTGCAACACTGTAATGTCTAGGGAATGCTGAGTGGAGTCTATCTCAACCGGCTCAATCTGGATATGTACCAACAGGCTGTAATATATGTATACTACGAATTCTGCACGTATTTGTATATGGCAGAGATAAGGAGCGCTCACTACATATCGTCTCAATACGGGATATAGTTTTAACACTCGGATTATGTAACGCGTCACTGCTGTGTGGTTTCTTGTTTTTCACAAAACACAGACGGATGATACGATTACCAGTTTGAAGAATCCGTACACACCTCTTGCCACCTATATGAATCGGCTGCTTGTCCAATTAACCAGTCCGTTCACACATATTTATATTTGGGTTTTAAGTAACGAAACCCAAACGGTAGTTCCTTTGTTTTATTATAAAAGGTTGTATATATAATTCCTGAGTGTATATCAACCGTAAGTCTCACTGTCTAGGAGTGAATGAGAAAGGGACGGCGTTTATGTATGATAAACGCTAGGTCACGTCCTTACGATATGAGTTGAGGTGAGCTACTGAAGCTTAGGGGCATTGCAGTGCATGCTTACAGAAATGCTGAGCTATGGGTCTCGCCCTCTTGGGTAAGTTGCCAGCTCACGTGTCCATCTCATGTCTTACTCATAGACAGTGGAAAGTTACAGGGTGGTGAATCTGAATATAATATCAGATGTATTGACCCATTTATATAATACGTTCTGTTGATGAGACAGGGGCCTATTACACCTGTGACCCTCACACACCCTGTGACCCTTACACACCCTTTGACCCTCAAACACCCTGTGACCCTCACACACCCTGTGACCTTCACACACCCTGTGACTTTCACACACCCTCTGGCCCTCAATCACCCTGTGACCTTCACACACCCTGTGGCCCTCATATACCCTGAGGCCCTTACACACCCTGTGACCGTCACACACCCTGTGACCCTCACACACCCTGTGACCTTCACACACCCTGTGACTTTCACACACCCTCTGGCCCTCAATCACCCTGTGACCTTCACACACCCTGTGGCCCTCATATACCCTGAGGCCCTTACACACCCTGTGGCCCTCACATACCCTGTGGCCCTCACGCACCCTGTTGGCCTCTCATACCCTCTGGACCTGGCCCTTAGACACCCTATGGCCCTTATACACCCTGTGGCCCACACATATCCTCTGGTTCCTCACACAATCTGTGGCCCTCACACACCCTATGGCTCTCACACACTCTTTGGCCTTCACACACCCTGTGACCCTTACACACACACACACACACACACACACACACACGACCTATTGCAATCACCCTAATACCCAGGCTAATTTGTGAAAGTTTTGTGTTCAACTGGGCTTATGCTGATATTGCAGGAGTCGTAGACCCTCATCAATTTGGCAATATGAAAACTTCCTCCACCACTCACTGTCTTGTCAGCTTACTCGATTACATATACCGCCATCTCGAGAAACGAAAAACGTCTGTAGCTGTCGCCTTCATTGATTTCACTAAAGCATTCGATCTCGTCGACCACAATATAATCACCAACAAAGCTATTGACCTCGGGCTTCGGAGAAGTCTTATACCATGGCTTACAAACTTCCTCAGTGACCGACGCCAAGCTGTACGCTTCCGAGGGGCTGTCTCCACCTTTCAGTCACTCACCTGTGGCGTCCCCCAAGGCACCAAGATGGGACCACTCTGCTTCCTTTTGCTAATCAATGATGCCCTAAGAGAAACCCCTGCTCGCTGGAAATATGTCGACGACTCCACCATTGGGATCAGCGTCAACAATTCTGCTCCCAACTATACCGCCCTTCAGGATTTATTGAAGAGTCTCCAAAACTGGGCCACCAACAACCATGTCACCATCAACCATACCAAGACCATGGCTATGCACCTCTCCTCCGACATTGTCCCACCTCCTTCCATTACTTTAGGTCCGAACACACTCCAGGTTGTAGATTCCACGAAGCTCCTCGGCGTCACCATAGAAAACAAACTAAATTGGAAACCACACGTCAGTGAAGTTGTCAAATCCTCCAGTTTCCGTCTCCACCTCCTCCGCCGACTCAAGTCCCTCGGAGTTCCTGCACCCGAGCTCCTCAGTGTTTACACAACATTCATACTTCCCAAGCTTACCTATGCCTCCCCTACCTGGTGTTCCTCCCTAAATGCCACACAACGTAAACACCTAGAAAAAGTGCAAAAGAGGGCATGCAAGATTATTCTCTCCCCTTCCTACTCCACATATCAAGAAGCGCTCAACACACTGACCCTTTCGACTCTCACTGACCATCACCACGACCTGATCTGCAAATTTGGTAAGAAGCTTCTACACCATCCTCGACACCGGCTCCTACTATCACCTGAGATCCCTAGCCCGAGAATTGCTGTTCGACACCACAACCGCATCCAGCCCATACGACCACGAACTGATTGCTATAAGAACAGCCCAGTCCCAACCATTGTAAAAATTATCAATAACTTGAAATAAAGCAGTGTATTCACTCCCAGTAAATACTACTTCTTGCACTGTCACTATGTTGAAATGCACTGTAGTTTGAGCTTTTCCCCATCTAGTTATTATATATCTTATTTGTATCACTTATGTTACTTGTATATTATTTGTAATTCGAAACCCATTCCCCAAATATGTAACTGTATATTTTCAGCCTTCTGGCTGCCAAGCTCTTTCAATAAGCCGTTAATCATTATTATTATTATTATTTATTACACAGCCGGCAATCCTCACATACCCGGTGGCCCTCACACACCCGTTGGCCCTCACATACCCTGTGCTCCTCCCATACCCCGTGGCCCACGCATACACTGTGGCCCTCACATACCCTGTGGCCCTCACACACCGTTGGCCCTCACACACCCGGTGGCCCTCACATACCCTGTGTTCCTCCCATACCCCGTGGCCCGCGCATACACTGTCGCCCTCACATACACTGTGTTCCTCACACACCCAGTGGCCCTCACACACCCTGTGACCCTCACACACCCTGTGGTCCTCACACACCCTGTGGCCCTCACACACACTGTGGCCCTCACATACCCGATGGCCCTTATATACCCTGTGTTCCTCACATACACTGTGGCCCTCACACACCCGTTGGCCCTCACACACCCGGTGGCCCTCACGCACCCGGATGCCTTCACACACCCTGTGGCCCTCACATACCCTGTGGTCCTCACAAACCCGGTGGCCCTCACGCACCCGGATGCCTTCACACACCCTGTGGCCCTCACACACCCTGTGGGCCTCACATGACCCTGTGGGCCTCACATAACCCTCTAGCCCTCACACACACCTGGTGGCCCTCACGCACCCGGTGTCTCTAACATACCCGGTGGCCCTCTCACACCTGGTGGCCCTCACACAGTATGTGTAAGGGCCACAGGGTGTATGAGCGTTAGTGTGTATGAGGTGTCACACAGGGCGCGTGGGGGCTGCAGGGTGTGCGAGGGCCACAGGGTGTATTAGGGCCACAGAGTGTGTGGGGGTCACAGGGTGTGTGAGGGTCACAAGGTGTGTAAGGGACACGGGTTTTGTGATGGTCACAGAGAGTGTGTATAAGGGCCACAGGGTGTGTAAGAGCCACAGGGTGTATGAGAGCCACAGGGTGTGTGAGAACCACAGGGTGTGTAAGAACCACAGGGTGTGTGAGAACCACAGGGTTGTGAGGGTCACAGGGTGCGTAAGGGCCACAGGGCATGTGTGAGAACCACAAGGTGTGTAAAAGCCACAGAGTGTGTGTGAGGGCCACAGGGTGTGTGAGGACCAAAGGGTGTGTGAGGACCACAGGGTGTGTGAGGACCACAGGGTGTGTAAGAGCCACAGGGTGTGTGAGGACTTGCTTCATCAACTACCACTAAGGCTACTCTTGGCACACCTCAGGCAGCTACTGTAGACGAGGATCAGTTCATTAACTAACTCTTGTGGTGCACACAGCGGGGCGGATAATGGCTGCCTCTCTTAACATTTTTAGCTGCCGAACTGTAACAAGAGTTTCCGTGGCCCAGAAACATGATAATGCTTAGGTATATTGCTCCAAGGGAGAGAAAACTCCCTATTGATTCTGGGGCTACTGATCCAAAGGTCGCTACAAAAATTAGAATTTTGGTTTTCAGACCATATTACAAGTTGCTGTTAACTGATGAACATAATAATGTGTGAATAACTTGGAAAATCACTATTGAGTTCTTGGTCTGGTTCAGAACCCAAGATCAATGTTACTAAAGCTTGAATCCTGTTTTTTGAACATTAATTTGTCTTTATATACACTAACGAAGTTTTTACTGTTGTGCATATTATAAAACTTACAGTACAGGTACAGTTCCTGTTGTTTATTTTACAAACAATAAGATAACCTTCACCTCATGATCAAAGGTTAAAATTATCCCTAAAAATCCCTACGATGGGACCAACCACGACTACTGTGTTTTGGACATTTTTGCATATATACAGGTAATACGACTCCGCATGTGTTCATAGGACAATACAAACATAGTTATCGGATTCATGGAAGAGTATTTAACGTCGAGGAAGAGCAATTGACGTTTATTATTGAGGTTGTCGAACTATGGTGTAAAATACCCCCCCCCCCCTCCTCACGCACAGTCTCTTGCAGTCAAAACTTTTATCATGTCACCTCAAACCAACAAAGTGATGAAGTATACAAACTTGCCGACAAACACGAGGCTATCATCAACCAGTAAAATGTTCGCTGTTGTCTATAAGAATAAAACAATTTTTTAAAACTAAATTTTGTGTATACTGTAAATGTTGGTAACCTTGAAAAGTTCACCTTCAGTTATCGTTAGAACAGTGAGTATTACCATAACATAGAAAGAACTGCAAGAATAACGTATAGTTTAATGTCAACAAAATACGTTAGAACATTGAGTGCTACCATAACATAGAAAGAACTGCAAGAAGAACGTATAGTTTAATGTCAACAAAATACGTTAGAACATTGAGTATTACCATAACATAGAAGGAACTCCAAGAAGAACGTATAGTTTAATGTCAACAAAATACGTTAGAACATTAAGTATTACCATAACATAGAAGGAACTGCAAGAAGAACGTATAGTTTAATGTCAACAAAATAATTTCCCAAAAACATCTTGATTTAGTTTGAAGTAACGCAGATTATTGGGGTCACTGTAATATTAATGTCTATAGTCCAACGTTTTACCAGTAAGGCAAGAGACAGTCGGCGCTTTATCAAACATATCTAATGACTTTAATTGTACATTTAACGTCGAAGTTGAAATTTGTAAACAAATACCCGTACATTAATGTTCAAACACTGAGGAACTTTATAGTTGTGTAGTGTTGTTGACGTTGTGTCGACCACCTAGGCTGCAGGGTTGCCAAAACATTGTTTCCAAACCGCGGAGGATAGCCCTCAAAGGGTGCGGCAGAGACCTTAGATGTAGCCCAAATATTATGTCTCTTATAGCCTGCCGTTTCACACTCCTATAACAAGTAATAAATAATATTATTGTCACTATAAGGAATTTAAATTTAATTCTGTGGATTAGTGGCATGGTTTATTGAGAGAAAAAAAGACGTAAATCAAAGAATGATCACTGAATTCTCTTCCTGTATGACAAAGAAAACTTTTTCTTATAACATTTTTGAAGGAAGTTAAATTGTTTGTTACCAGTTTACCGGATGAAGACACAACATAAAATGAATTCAAAGTCCTTCTTTTTATATCAGTTTGTTTGTTGAAAACAGGAAAAAAATTGTCACACACTTATGCACTGAATAGTTACTAAATGACAAAAAACGAATGGAAACATATCCCTCCTAATCGTTTTATAAAACCAGGGAAAAACACATCTGATGCATTGTACACAAAGTGCCTAACAATTACCATGAAATAAACTGTCCTGTACTGCCTTCACCACACTGTCACTGGGATCACAATTAGGACACCTGCATTTTTTGGCTTCATCTCCTTAGTGGCAACTCACGGTACTTCTTATATATAATATTGCCGATAAAAGTTCTTGACCCATTCTGTTCAGGGGCGGATCGGGAGGGGGCCTGGGGGTCCAGACCCCCCTCCCCTTTTCATCAGAAAATTCCAATAATTTTTCTTTAATGCAGTATTGTACTCTGGCTTTTTGTACTATTAACCTCATATTATCTCCTAATATCAAGTGCACATGGTCCCCCCCCCCCCTACAACTTTAAGGACTACCCTTTTGATATTCCTGGATCCACCCCTGTTGTTGCGTAGTTCAGTTTTGATAACTTTTACCTGGCTGAAAACTCGTTCGACGTCAGCATTACTAATGGATAAGTACAAAATATTAAGAACAGTTTTGAAAGATTCTAGAATGCCTTCTGTGTAGTCGCCAACAGCCGCCCAGAGTTCGACAGAATCCTTATGAACTTCTGCTTCCCCCTAGTCTACCAGGTTTACCTGCAGGTAGGAGATATGTAAAAATAATCATATATGTACATATAACACACATGGAGTCCAAATAGTTATGGACAGGTGTGTGTGTGTGTGTGTGTCAACGAGACAATTGACAAGTGCAGTAAAGAACGTGATTCAATAGGCAGTAAATGAATGCTTAATTGATAATACTGTATTTCATATTTTTGCTCTATGGATTTAATAACAATGATAAATGATAACATTATTTGTTGTTACCTGTCCAACACCTTCTGCGGCTCTGCCTGGTACCTGTCTGTCTGACCAGCCGCTGAGCCCCTCAGTGAGAGCGGGGGAAGGAAATTACTATAGATCTTATTTCATTCGAAATTTTAAATTACTCGATGATTGTAAGCCAATAAATGAAGAGAAAATGAGCAGTCATGTGCCTACCTTTATTACCAATCCTGAAAAAAAATCAATTTTCTTTCATACAGACTGATGGAAAGTCAGGTAATTTAATGGTGCCGCAGTTTCCTTTGTCAAAAGTAGCCCAATTTTAGGCAAGTAGCGGCACCAGTTTATTGCCCGCGGCAAGCAGTTTAAAAGTAGTCCAATTGGGCGGGTAAACCACGTGTTTGGCAACACTGCTTGGCTGTTTACTGCTCACGACTTAACACTACAACACCCTTTTTCTAGGGTTCCTTAGTCGAGAGGTTTATTTTTCCTAATGATCTGAATGACGTCTGTCTATGATTTTCGAATTTTTGATCATTCTTTTCCAACAAACTGTACTATAGGATCAAGGAACTTTCGAAGCGTAGCAATATTAGCAATGTTAAGATATTATCACAACCAAGAAGGCTGATCATAGTGTTTCTGAAGGCAGATTATCTGACGGCAGGCGTAACATAACACAACGTCATGTAATGATCTTCAGGAAATTTTAGAAAAGTATTTTGGAAAAGTTAAGTTAATTTTGGTTGGTTTGTATCACCAGAAAAATGAGTGGTCAAGGAGTCTAGTTCGTGGTAGCATTTTAACATTACTTCTCTTATCCCTAGGGAAGGCACTTTTCAGTAGTCATTAGTTAGTACCGCGCGAGTCGCTACACCTTTAGAGATGTGTATGGATGCTCACCGCTGTCTGTGGTTTTATTAATGGTATTGGCAATTTAATTCAGTGGTTCGTGAAATGAATTTCCATGACTGTGATCACACACAGAAGAACACCTGGGAAAAGTTAACTAGAAATGGTGAAGTGTTTATTAAGTAGTGGAATGATGAAGGAAAGTGGCCGGACACCAGGTGACCGCTGCCTTGAGGAGTCAGGTACGATGTAGTTGTTGTTTGTTGATGTGTTATTGTGACTTAAAGTAAGTTCGACTTACTGTATACATTATAAACACGTAAACAATATTCAAACTTGGCAAAAAATATAACATTCTAAAGTCTGTGTAAGGGCGGAAACGATCCTCCCGCTGGTTCCCCCTGCTAACTCGCTTGTTTGCTGGTGCAGACGACACTTGGGGCGGTTGGACAGAGGTGAGAACGGCAGCGACTATCTGGGTCACCGGGAGATTCAACCCAGCCGCCATACAGTCACTTTCTAGCTACCCTGCTGTCCGTCAAATTCTGGCTGTGATCTCATCATAGGTCCTGGACTCGTGGGCTGAGTTCCCAGACCTTCACCTATCAACTGCCAACTCTCTGGTCATCTACCACTACCACATACCACGACCGTCAGTTCATCTCATTCTGTCTGTGCCACGGTGTTCTCCTGCCATTTCAAGACGTCCCTCGAGTGTGGAGCTGAATGGACGCTTCCCTACCCTGAGTGTGCATCACCGTGTTCCAGAACCTTCCCCCAAAGCCACTACCGTAGGAAATATTTGTTCATTGTTTGATTCTATGAATTGTTTGATTCCATTAATTGCTGACTCCCATTATTTGTTTGCTTCCTTTAATTGTTTGACTCCATAACTGTTGACTGCCTTATTTGTTTGACTCCCCTAATTATTTGAGTTTTGTTGAGTGATGTCAGAGTTTTGTGTTATATTTTTATAGTAAAGAGATGCCAATCTCAAACGGTTGTTTGTTATTCCTCAGAAAACCATGGTCCTTGACTTTCCTTTATTAAGATCCTGATTAGCCTGGGAAGGGATTTCTATCCCTAAGTCCCAGGCCTTTACAGTCGATTGATTGTGTATAGCTTTGATGGTGATTATTATAACGATAGTAAAGTATGTGCTTTAGTTTAGGCTGCATCATGGTATCCTTAGAGTTTTATTGGTAATACTTAAAGACGTGGGAGAGCCTTTAGCACTAACTTAGGACATTTTCTCATAGAAGATAAGTAGATAGATGACACAAACCTCATTCGTAAAAGTGACACAAAGAAGGGTACCGGTACGCTGTATTTATATTTAAAGTAATTATAAGAATAAATTAAGGAAAAGTTGTTTGTATGTTAGGGTGTTGGAATGGAGGTTTAATCTGTGAGGAATATTAGAGGAATTAATGAACTGTGTGCAGCGAGAGACGACACGTGTTAGCAGCAGGCGGAGACAGCACAGTGAGTGGGTCTGACAATGATTATGTGTGGTGGATGAAGCAGTAGGCTAAGGTGTAATATCTTCCTCTGAGTGTGAATGAAATTGGTATTATTTTTCTACCTTTCTCCGTATTGCTTCAGTATAGAAATATTTGTATAGTTGGTAAATCTTCGTCGCCAGAATAGAAGTTACAAGACTGATGAATAAATCCAGCTTAGTTATAAATTAGAGGAAATTGAATGTAGCTGTAGATTTTCCTTGAAAAATTTTGTCTAGAAAAATCACATCTAATAACAAGGCTGTAGGTAAATCTCTCGTTTGTTGTGATGGTAATAATGGGATGTTGGTTTTGTGCTTTGTAATATGCAATCAACGTGTATTATACCACAGGTACATAAGGTGTGTAGGTTGGCAGGTGAGGGGGCGTCATTACCTCGGTGAAGAATAATGATTCGTGTATCATGGTTAATAAAATTTTTGTTAGTGGCCAGAAAACTTTTCTATTTTTCTTCCATACGAGTATATACATCTTACTATGGCGGAAAATTGTCAAAGTAAAGAGAAATTGTAAGCAGATACCGTAATAATTTATATATTCGTAACAGTTTTATACAATCTGCACTGTCAACAACTATAACAACACTGTCAACAGCCACAACAACACGGTCAAGAATCAGAAGACCATCACCAGGTTACGAACATAACTCCTCATGTCTGACTTCTTAATGGGAAAGTTAATTAGAGGTAAACAATATATGCCTCCATGTAAGTCATACCTGTGGAGCAAGAGCCAACAGGTATTGTACTTATGAATAATTTAATTCGAGTTAAAGCTGACTTCTTACATGACGAAGGAAGAGTTGTGTTTCTTTTGGAGTAGCCTATTGGACAACTTGTACGTAGGCGACTGTTGGAGAGTTATGCAGCTGTGTATTACGCTTTATCCGTGTTTATCCTCTCCAAAATGAATCTTTGCAGAGTAGTCCAATGAATTTCAAAATGAACACTTCAGCTCATGTTGTCTCGGTAGGGTTGTTAAAATTCCTCGTCCTTTGTGTCATATTGTCTCACAAAATCTTTTTTTTTTTTTGGAGCGAGTTGTCTACCTGTCATATATAATAAAAGATAATGATGACGGAACAAATAATTATATCCCAAGCAGCAGTTGTGACTGGCATATGTTTCACGGGTTCATTTATATAGGTAAGAAAAAGATTGTGCGTTATGTAAAGTTATCCACTTTAAAAGTCTCTTCTTTTATTTAAAACTAAAAAACAACAACCACAATACACTATACAGTACAGTATACCAATATATTATCCGCTGATCTCGTCATTACCTGCAGTGTATTGGCGTGTGTTGATTAAACATATCCATAATTATCAACACGATGAACAAACATTACGGTACGTACTTCTTGTTTACATGGTCTCGTGCGTGCAGACATTATCACTGGTTAACTTTAGATGCCTCTGATAATTGCTATCTGCCTCAAAATTATTAATATGGAGGATTAAAAATGACAGAAGTGGAATATCCAACTGGCATTTTATTTAGTAGATTTGTGAGACTGATACAGAAATACCAGTCAGACTGGTAGTGGTGGGAGGGGAGTAACACACGGTGACTGGTGGGAGGGGCATAACACACGGTGACTGGTGGGAGGGGCGTAACACACGGTGACTGGTGGGAGGGGCGTAACACACGGTGACTGGTGGGAGGGGCGTAACACACGGTGACTGTGGGAGGGGCGTAACACACGGTGACTGGTGGGAGGGCCATAACGTACGGTGACTGGTGGGAAGGGCGTAACACATGGTGACTGGTGGGAGGGGAGTAACACACGGTGACCGTTGGGAGGGGCGTAACAAAGGGTGACTAGTGGGAGGGCGTAACACACGGTGACTGGTGGGAGGGGCGTAACACACGGTGACTGGTGGGAGGGGCGTAACACACGGTGACTGGTGGGAGGGGCGTAACACACGGTGACTGGTGGGAGGGGCGTAACACACGGTGACTGGTGGGAGGGGCGTAACACACGGTGACTGGTGGGAGGGGCGTAACACACGGTGACTGGTGGGAGGGGCGTAACACACGGTGACTGGTGGAAGGGGCGTAACACACGGTGACTGGTGGGAGGGGCGTAACACACGGTGACTGGTGGGAGGGGCGTAACACACGGTGACTGGTGGGAGGGGCGTAACACACGGTGACTGGTGGGAGGGGAGTAACACACGGTGACTGGTGGGAGGGGCGTAACACACGGTGACTGGTGGGAGGGGAGTAACACACGGTGACTGGTGGGAGGGGCGTAACACACGGTGACTGGTGGGAGGGGAGTAACACACGGTGACTGGTGGGAGGGGCGTAACACACGGTGACTGGTGGGAGGGGCGTAACACACGGTGACTGGTGGGAGGGGCGTAACACACGGTGACTGGTGGGAGGGGCGTAACACACGGTGACTGGTGGGAGGGGCGTAACACACGGTGACTGGTGGGAGGGGCGTAACACACGGTGACTGGTGGGAGGGGCGTAACACACGGTGACTGGTGGGAGGGGCGTAACACACGGTGACTGGTGGGAGGGGCGTAACACACGGTGACTGGTGGGAGGGGCGTAACACACGGTGACTGGTGGGAGGGGAGTAACACACGGTGACTGGTGGGAGGGGAGTAACACACGGTGACTGGTGGGAGGGGAGTAACACACGGTGACTGGTGGGAGGGGAGTAACACACGGTGACTGGTGGGAGGGGCGTAACACACGGTGACTGGTGGGAGGGGCGTAACACACGGTGACTGGTGGGAGGGGCGTAACACACGGTGACTGGTGGGAGGGGCGTAACACACGGTGACTGGTGGGAGGGGCGTAACACACGGTGACTGGTGGGAGGGGCGTAACACACGGTGACTGGTGGGAGGGGCGTAACACACGGTGACTGGTGGGAGGGGCGTAACACACGGTGACTGGTGGGAGGGGCGTAACACACGGTGACTGGTGGAAAGGGAGTAACACACGGTGACTGGTGGGAGGGGAGTAACACACGGTGACTGGTGGGAGGGGAGTAACACACGGTGACTGGTGGGAGGGGAGTAACACACGGTGACTGGTGGGAGGGGAACACCCACGGTGACTGGTGCTGGGAGGGGAGGAACACCCACGGTGACTGGTGCTGGGAGGGGAGGAACACCCACGGTGACTGGTGGTGGGAGGGGAGAAACACCCACGCTGACTGGTGGTGGGAAGGAGGAACACCCACGGTGTCTGGTGGTGGGAGAGGAGGAACACCCACGGTGACTGGTGGTGGGAGGAGAGTAACACCCACGGTGACTGGTGGTGGGAGGAGAGTAACACCCACGGTGACTGGTGGTGGGAGGGAGGAACACCCACGGTGACTGGTGGTGGGAGGGGAGGAACACCCACGGTGACTGGTGGTGGGAGGAGAGTAACACACGGTGACTGGTGGTGGGAGAGGAGGAACACCCACGGTGACTGGTGGTGGGAGGAGAGTAACACATGGTGACTGGTGGTGGGAGAGGAGGAACACCCACGGTGACTGGTGGTGGGAAGGGAGGAACACCCATGGTGACTGGTGGGGGGAAGGGAGTAACACATGGTGACTGGTGGTGGGAGAGGAGGAACACCCCACGATGACTGGTGGTGGGAAGGGAGGAACACCCATGGTGTCTGGTGGTGGGAAGGGAGGAACACTCACGGAATCTGGTGGTGGGAGAGGAGGAACACCCACGGTGACTGGTGGTGGGAGGGGAGTAACACCCACCGTGACTGGTGGTGGGAGAGGAGGAACACCCACGGTGACTGGTGGTGGGAGGAGAGTAACACATGGTGACTGGTGGTGGGAGAGGAGAAACACCCACGGTGACTGGTGGCGGGAGGAGAGTAACACATGGTGACTGGTGGTGGGAGAGGAGAAACACCCACGGTGTCTGGTGGTGGGAGGAGAGTAACACACGGTGACTGGTGGTGGGAGAGGAGGAACACCCACGGTGACTGGTGGTGGGAGGAGAGTAACACATGGTGACTGGTGGTGGGAGAGGAGGAATACCCACGGTGTCTGGTGGTGGGAAGCGAGGAACACCCACGGTGTCTGGTGGTGAGAAGGGAGGAACACCCATGGTTTCTGGTGGTGGGAGAGGAGGAACACCCACGGTGACTGGTGGTGGGAGGGGAGTAACACCCACGGTGACTGGTGGTGGGAAGGGAGGAACACCCACGGTGTCTGGTGGTGGGAAGGGAGGAACACCCACGGTGTCTGGTGGTGGGAAGGGAGGAACACCCACGGTGTCTGGTGGTGGGAGAGGAGGAACACCCACGGTGTCTGGTGGTGGGAAGGGAGGAACACCCACGGTGTCTGGTGGTGGGAAGGGAGGAAAACCCACGGTGTCTGGTAGTGGGAAGGGAGGAACACCCACAGTGTCTGGTTGTGGGAAGGGAGGAACACCCACGGTGTCTGGTGGTGGGAAGGGAGGAACACCCACGGTGACTGGTGGTGGGAGGAGAGTAACACATAGTGTCTGGTGGTGGGAGGAGAGTAACACCCACGGTGACTGGTGGTGGGAGGAGAGTAACACATGGTGACTGGTGGTGGGAGAGGAGGAACACCCACGGTGTCTTGTGGTGAGAAGGGAGGACAACCCACGGTGTCTGGTGGTGGGAAGGGAGGAACACCCACGGTGACTGGTGGTGGGAGGAGAGTAACACATGGTGACTGGTGGTGGGAAAGGAGGAACACCCACGGTGACTGGTGGTGGGAGAAGAGTAACACATGGTGACTGGTGGTGGGAGGAGAGTAACACATGGTGACTGGTGGTGGGAGAGGAGGAACACCCACGGTGACTGGTGGTGGGAGGAGAGTAACACATGGTGACTGGTGGTGGGAGGAGAGTAACACATGGTGATTGGTGGTGGGAGAGGAGGAACACCCACGGTGACTGGTGGTGGGAGGAGAGTAACACATGGTGACTGGTGGTGGGAGAGGAGGAACACCCACGGTGTCTGGCGGTGGGAAGGGAGGAACACCCACGGTGACTGGTGGTGGGAAGGGAGCAACACCCACGGTGTCTGGTGGTGGGAGGAGAGTAACACATGGTGACTTGTGGTGGGAGAGGAGGAACACCCACGGTGTCTGGCGGTGGGAAGGGAGGAACACCCACGGTGACTGGTGGTGGGAAGGGAGGAACACCCACGGTGTCTGGTGGTGGGAAGCGAGGAACACCCACGGTGTCTGGTGGTGAGAAGGGAGGAACACCCATGGTTTCTGGTGGTGGGAGAGGAGGAAAACCCACGGTGACTTGTGGTGGGAGGGGAGTAACACCCACGGTGACTGGTGGTGGGAAGGGAGGAACACCCACGGTGTCTGGTGGTGGGAAGGGAGGAACACCCACGGTGTCTGGTGGTGGGAAGGGAGGAACACCCACGGTGTCTGGTGGTGGGAGAGGAGGAACACCCACGGTGTCTGGTGGTGAGAAGGGAGGACAACCCACGGTGTCTGGTGGTGGGAAGGGAGGAACACCCACGGTGACTGGTGGTGGGAGGAGAGTAACACATGGTGACTGGTGGTGGGAAAGGAGGAACACCCACGGTGACTGGTGGTGGGAGAAGAGTAACACTTGGTGACTGGTGGTGGGAGGAGAGTAACACATGGTGACTGGTGGTGGGAGAGGAGGAACACCCACGGTGACTGGTGGTGGGAGGAGAGTAACACATGGTGACTGGTGGTGGGAGGAGAGTAACACATGGTGACTAGTGGTGGGAGAGGAGGAACACCAACGGTGTCTGGTGGTGGGAGGAGAGTAACACATGGTGACTGGTGGTGGGAGAGGAGGAACACCCACGGTGACTGGTGGTGGGAGGAGAGTAACACATGGTGACTGGTGGTGGGAGAGGAGGAACACCCACGGTGTCTGGTGGTGGGAGGAGAGTAACACATGGTGACTGGTGGTGGGAGAGGAGGAACACCCACGGTGACTGGTGGTGGGAGGAGAGTAACACATGGTGACTGGTGGTGGGAGAGGAGGAACACCCACGGTGTCTGGTGGTGGGAAAGGAGCAACACCTACAGTGACTTGTAGGAGAGGAGCAACACCCACGGTGTCTGGTGGTGGGAGAAGAGTAACACATGGTGACTGGTGGTGGGAAAGGAGGAACACCCACGGTGACTGGTGGTGGGAGAAGAGTAACACATGGTGACTGGTGGTGGGAAAGGAGGAACACCCACGGTGACTGGTTGTGGGAGGGGAGTATCATCCACGGTGATTGGTGGTGGGAGGAGAGTAACACCCACGGTGATTGGTGGTGGGAGGGGAGTAACACCCACGGCGATTGGTGGTGGGAGGGGAGTAACACCCACGGTGACTGGTGGTGGGAGGAGAGTAACACATAGTGTCTGGTGGTGGGAGGAGAGTAACACCCACGGTGACTGGTGGTGGGAGGAGAGTAACACATGGTGACTGGTGGTGGGAGAGGAGGAACACCCACGGTGTCTTGTGGTGAGAAGGGAGGACAACCCACGGTGTCTGGTGGTGGGAAGGGAGGAACACCCACGGTGACTGGTGGTGGGAGGAGAGTAACACATGGTGACTGGTGGTGGGAAAGGAGGAACACCCACGGTGACTGGTGGTGGGAGAAGAGTAACACATGGTGACTGGTGGTGGGAGGAGAGTAACACATGGTGACTGGTGGTGGGAGAGGAGGAACACCCACGGTGACTGGTGGTGGGAGGAGAGTAACACATGGTGACTGGTGGTGGGAGGAGAGTAACACATGGTGATTGGTGGTGGGAGAGGAGGAACACCCACGGTGACTGGTGGTGGGAGGAGAGTAACACATGGTGACTGGTGGTGGGAGAGGAGGAACACCCACGGTGTCTGGCGGTGGGAAGGGAGGAACACCCACGGTGACTGGTGGTGGGAAGGGAGCAACACCCACGGTGTCTGGTGGTGGGAGGAGAGTAACACATGGTGACTTGTGGTGGGAGAGGAGGAACACCCACGGTGTCTGGCGGTGGGAAGGGAGGAACACCCACGGTGACTGGTGGTGGGAAGGGAGGAACACCCACGGTGTCTGGTGGTGGGAAGCGAGGAACACCCACGGTGTCTGGTGGTGAGAAGGGAGGAACACCCATGGTTTCTGGTGGTGGGAGAGGAGGAAAACCCACGGTGACTTGTGGTGGGAGGGGAGTAACACCCACGGTGACTGGTGGTGGGAAGGGAGGAACACCCACGGTGTCTGGTGGTGGGAAGGGAGGAACACCCACGGTGTCTGGTGGTGGGAAGGGAGGAACACCCACGGTGTCTGGTGGTGGGAGAGGAGGAACACCCACGGTGTCTGGTGGTGAGAAGGGAGGACAACCCACGGTGTCTGGTGGTGGGAAGGGAGGAACACCCACGGTGACTGGTGGTGGGAGGAGAGTAACACATGGTGACTGGTGGTGGGAAAGGAGGAACACCCACGGTGACTGGTGGTGGGAGAAGAGTAACACTTGGTGACTGGTGGTGGGAGGAGAGTAACACATGGTGACTGGTGGTGGGAGAGGAGGAACACCCACGGTGACTGGTGGTGGGAGGAGAGTAACACATGGTGACTGGTGGTGGGAGGAGAGTAACACATGGTGACTAGTGGTGGGAGAGGAGGAACACCCACGGTGTCTGGTGGTGGGAGGAGAGTAACACATGGTGACTGGTGGTGGGAGAGGAGGAACACCCACGGTGACTGGTGGTGGGAGGAGAGTAACACATGGTGACTGGTGGTGGGAGAGGAGGAACACCCACGGTGTCTGGTGGTGGGAGGAGAGTAACACATGGTGACTGGTGGTGGGAGAGGAGGAACACCCACGGTGACTGGTGGTGGGAGGAGAGTAACACATGGTGACTGGTGGTGGGAGAGGAGGAACACCCACGGTGTCTGGTGGTGGGAAAGGAGCAACACCTACAGTGACTTGTAGGAGAGGAGCAACACCCACGGTGTCTGGTGGTGGGAGAAGAGTAACACATGGTGACTGGTGGTGGGAAAGGAGGAACACCCACGGTGACTGGTGGTGGGAGAAGAGTAACACATGGTGACTGGTGGTGGGAAAGGAGGAACACCCACGGTGACTGGTGGTGGGAGAAGAGTAACACATGGTGACTGGTGGTGGGAGGAGAGTAACACATGGCGACTGGTGGTGGGAGAGGAGGAACACCCACGGTGACTGGTGGTGGGAGGAGAGTAACACATGGTGACTGGTGGTGGGAGAGGAGGAACACCCACGGTGTCTGGTGGTGGGAAAGGAGCAACACCTACAGTGACTTGTAGGAGAGGAGCAGCACCCACGGTGTCTGGTGGGAGGGGAGCAACACCCACGGTGTCTGGTGGGAAGGGAATACCACCCACGGTGACTGGTGTAATGGGAGTACCACCCACGGTGACTGGTGGTGGGAGGAGAGTAACACACGGTGACTGGTGGTGGGAGAGGAGGAACACCCACGGTGACTGGTGGTGGGAGGAAAGT
Source organism: Homarus gammarus (assembly GCA_958450375.1). Classification (NCBI taxonomy): domain Eukaryota; kingdom Metazoa; phylum Arthropoda; class Malacostraca; order Decapoda; family Nephropidae; genus Homarus; species Homarus gammarus. The sequence goes on along the minus strand of CAUDMG010001563.1, from coordinate 152,326 downwards.
AACACCCACGGTGACTGTTGGTTGGAGGGGAGAAACACACACGGTGACTGGTGGTGGGAGGAGAGGAACACCCACGGTGACTGGTGGTGGGAGGAGAGTAACACATGGTGACTGGTGGTGGGAGAGGAGGAACACCCACGGTGATTGGTGGTGGGAGGAGAGGAACACACGGTGACTGGTGGTGGGAGGAGAGTAACACCCACGGTGACTGGTGGTGGGAGGAGAGTAACACCCACGGTGACTGGTGGTTGAAGGGGAGAAACACACACGGTGACTGGTGGTGGGAGGAGAGTAACACCCACGGTGACTGGTGGTGGGAGGAGAGTAACACCCACGGTGACTGGTGGTTGGAGGGGAGTAACACCCACGGTGACTGGTTGTGGGAGGGGAATATCACCCACGGTGATTGGTGGTGGGAGGAGAGTAACACCCACGGTGACTGGTGGTGGGAGGGGAGTTACACCCAAGTGACTGGTGGTGGGAGGAGAGTAACACCCACGGTGACGGGTGGTTGGAGGGGAGTAACACCCACGGTGACTGGTTGTGGGAGGGGAGTATCATCCACGGTGATTGGTGGTGGGAGGAGAGTAACACCCACGGTGATTGGTGGTGGGAGGGGAGTAACACCCACGGCGATTGGTGGTGGGAGGGGAGTAACACCCACGGTGACTGGTGGTGGGAGGAAAGTAACACCCACGGTGACTGGTGGTTGGAGGGGAGTAACACCCACGGTGACTGGTTGTGGGAGGGGAGTATCACCCACGGTGATAGGTGGTGGGAGGAGAGTAACACCCACGGTGACTGGTGGTGGGAGGGGAGTAACACCCACGGTGACTGGTTGTGGGAGGGGAGTATCACCCACGGTGATGGTGGTGGGAGGGGAGTAACACCCACGGTGATTGGTGGTGGGAGGGGAGTTACACCCACGGTGACTGGTGGTGGGAGGAGAGTAACACCCACGGTGACGGGTGGTTGGAGGGGAGTAACACCCACGGTGACTGGTTGTGGGAGGGGAGTATCACCCACGGTGATTGGTGGTGGGAGGAGAGTAACACCCACGGTGATGGTGGTGGGAGGGGAGTAACACCCACGGCGATTGGTGGTGGGAGGGGAGGAACACCCACGGTGACTGGTGGTGGGAGGAAAGTAACACCCACGGTGACTGGTGGTTGGAGGGGAGTAACACCCACGGTGACTGGTTGTGGGAGGGGAGTATCACCCACGGTGATAGGTGGTGGGAGGAGAGTAACACCCACGGTGACTGGTGGTGGGAGGGGAGTAACACCCACGGTGACTGGTTGTGGGAGGGGAGTATCACCCACGGTGATTGGTGGTGGGAGGGGAGTAACACCCACGGTGATTGGTGGTGGGAGGGGAGTAACACCCACGGTGATTGGTGGTGGGAGGAGAGTAACACCCACGGTGACTGGTGGTGGGAGGGGAGTTACACCCACGGTGATTGGTGGTGGGAGGAGAGTAACACCCACGGTGACTGGTGGTGGGAGGAGAGTAACACCCACGGTGATTGGTGGTGGGAGGGGAGTAACACCCACGGTGATTGGTGGTGGGAGGGGAGTAACACCCACGGTGACTGGTTGTGGGAGGGGAGTATCACCCACGGTGATTGGTGGTGGGAGGAGAGTAACACCCACGGTGACTGGTGGTGGGAAGGGAGGAACACCCACAGTGTCTGGTGGTGGGAAGGGAGGAACACCCACGGTGTCTGGTGGTGAGAAGGGAGGACAACCCACGGTGTCTGGTGGTGGGAAGGGAGGAACACCCACGGTGACTGGTGGTGGGAGGAGAGCAACACATGGTGACTGGTGGTGGGAGAAGAGTAACACATGGTGACTGGTGGTGGGAGGAGAGTAACACATGGCGACTGGTGGTGGGAGAGGAGGAACACCCACGGTGACTGGTGGTGGGAGGAGAGTAACACATGGTGACTGGTGGTGGGAGAGGAGGAACACCCACGGTGTCTGGTGGTGGGAAAGGAGCAACGCCTACAGTGACTTGTAGGAGAGGAGCAGCACCCACGGTGTCTGGTGGGAGGGGAGCAACACCCACGGTGTCTGGTGGGAAGGGAATACCACCCACGGTGACTGGTGTAATGGGAGTACCACCCACGGTGACTGGTGGTGGGAGGAGAGTAACACACGGTGACTGGTGGTGGGAGAAGAGGAACACCCACGGTGACTGGTGGTGGGAGGAAAGTAACACCCACGGTGACTGGTGGTTGGAGGGGAGAAACACACACGGTGACTGGTGGTGGGAGGAGAGGAACACCCACGGTGACTGGTGGTGGGAGGAGAGTAACACATGGTGACTGGTGGTGGGAGAGGAGGAACACCCACGGTGATTGGTGGTGGGAGGAGAGGAACACACGGTGACTGGTGGTGGGAGGAGAGTAACACCCACGGTGACTGGTGGTGGGAGGAGAGTAACACCCACGGTGACTGGTGGTTGGAGGGGAGAAACACACACGGTGACTGGTGGTGGGAGGAGAGTAACACCCACGGTGACTGGTGGTGGGAGGAGAGTAACACCCACGGTGACTGGTGGTTGGAGGGGAGTAACACCCACGGTGACTGGTTGTGGGAGGGGAATATCACCCACGGTGATTGGTGGTGGGAGGAGAGTAACACCCACGGTGACTGGTGGTGGGAGGGGAGTTACACCCATGGTGACTGGTGGTGGGAGGAGAGTAACACCCACGGTGACTGGTGGTGGGAGGGGAGTTACACCCACGGTGACTGGTGGTGGGAGGAGAGTAACACCCACGGTGACGGGTGGTTGGAGGGGAGTAACACCCACGGTGACTGGTTGTGGGAGGGGAGTATCACCCACGGTGATTGGTGGTGGGAGGAGAGTAACACCCACGGTGATTGGTGGTGGGAGGGGAGTAACACCCACGGCGATTGGTGGTGGGAGGGGAGTAACACCCACGGTGACTGGTGGTGGGAGGAAAGTAAAACTCACGGTGACTGGTGGTTGGAGGGGAGTAACACCCACGGTGACTGGCTGTGGGAGGGGAGTATCACCCACGGTGATAGGTGGTGGGAGGAGAGTAACACCCACGGTGACTGGTGGTGGGAGGGGAGTAACACCCACGGTGACTGGTGGTGGGAGGGGAGTATCACCCACGGTGATTGGTGGTGGGAGGGGAGTAACACCCACGGTGATGGTGGTGGGAGGGGAGTAACACCCACGGTGATTGGTGGTGGGAGGAGAGTAACACCCACGGTGACTGGTGGTGGGAGGGGAGTAACACCCACGGTGATTGGTGGTGGGAGGAGAGTAACACCCACGGTGACTGGTGGTGGGAGGAGAGTAACACCCACGGTGATTGGTGGTGGGAGGGGAGTAACACCCACGGTGATTGGTGGTGGGAGGGGAGTAACACCCACGGTGACTGGTTGTGGGAGGGGAGTAACACCCACGGTGACTGGTGGTGGGAGGAGAGTAACACCCACGGTGACTGGTGGTGGGAGGAGAGTCACACCCACGGTGACTGGTGGTGGGAGGAGAGTAACACCCACGGTGACTGGTTGTGGGAGGGGAGTATCACCCATGGTGATTGGTGGTGGGAGGAGAGTAACACCCACGGTGACTGTTGGTGGGAGGGAGTAACACCCACGGTGACTGGTGGTGGGAGGGGAGTAACACCCACGGTGACTGGTGGTGGGAGGAGAGTAACACCCACGGTGACTGGTGGTGGGAGGAGAGTAACACATGGTGACTGGTGGTGGGAGGAGAGTAACACCCACGGTGACTGGTGGTGGGAGGGGAGTAACACCCACGGTGACTGGTGGTGGGAGGGGAGGAACACCCACGGTGACTGGTGGTGGGAGGAGAGTAACACCCACGGTGACTGGTGGTGGGAGGAGAGTAACACCCACGGTGACTGGTGGTGGGAGGAGAGTAACACCCACGGTGACTGGTGGTGGGAGGAGAGTAACACATGGTGACTGGTGGTGGGAGGGGAGGAACACCCACGGTGACTGGTGGTGGGAAGGGAGGAACACCCACGGTGACTGGTGGTGGGAGGAGAGTAACACCCACGGTGACTGGTGGTGGGAGGAGAGTAACACCCACGGTGACTGGTGGTGGGAGGAGAGTAACACCCACGGTGACTGGTGGTTGGAGGGGAGAAACACACACGGTGACTGGTGGTGGGAGGAGAGTAACACCCACGGTGACTGGTGGTGGGAAGGGAGGAACACCCACGGTGTCTGGTGGTGGGAAGCGAGGAACACCCACGGTGACTGGTGGTGGGAAGGGAGGAACACCCACGGTGTCTGGTGGTGGGAAGGGAGGAACACCCACGGTGTCTGGTGGTGGGAAGGGAGGAACACCCACGGTGTCTGGTGGTGGGAGAGGAGGAACACCCACGGTGTCTGGTGGTGAGAAGGGAGGACAACCCACGGTGTCTGGTGGTGGGAAGGGAGGAACACCCACGGTGACTGGTGGTGGGAGGAGAGTAACACATGGTGACTGGTGGTGGGAAAGGAGGAACACCCACGGTGACTGGTGGTGGGAGGAGAGTAACACATGGTGACTGGTGGTGGGAGGAGAGTAACACATGGTGACTGGTGGTGGGAGAGGAGGAACACCCACGGTGACTGGTGGTGGGAGGAGAGTAACACATGGTGACTGGTGGTGGGAGGAGAGTAACACATGGTGACTGGTGGTGGGAGAGGAGGAACACCCACGGTGACTGGTGGTGGGAGGAGAGTAACACATGGTGACTAGTGGTGGGAGAGGAGGAACACCCACGGTGTCTGGTGGTGGGAGGAGAGTAACACACGGTGACTGGTGGTGGGAGAGGAGGAACACCCACGGTGACTGGTGGTGGGAGGAGAGTAACACATGGTGACTGGTGGTGGGAGAGGAGGAACACCCACGGTGTCTGGTGGTGGGAAAGGAGCAACACCTACAGTGACTTGTAGGAGAGGAGCAACACCCACGGTGTCTGGTGGTGGGAGAAGAGAAACACATGGTGACTGGTGGTGGGAAAGGAGGAACACCCACGGTGACTGGTGGTGGGAGAAGAGTAACACATGGTGACTGGTGGTGGGAGGAGAGTAACACATGGCGACTGGTGGTGGGAGAGGAGGAACACCCACGGTGACTGGTGGTGGGAAGAGAGTAACACATGGTGACTGGTGGTGGGAGAGGAGGAACACCCACGGTGTCTGGCGGTGGGAAAGGAGCAACACCTACAATGACTTGTAGGAGAGGAGCAACACCCACGGTGTCTCGTGGGAGGGGAGCAACATCCACGGTGTTTGGTGGGAAGGGAATACCACCCACGGTGACTGGTGTAATGGGAGTACCACCCACGGTGACTGGTGGTGGGAGGAGAGTAACACACGGTGACTGGTGGTGGGAGAGGAGGAACACCCACGGTGACTGGTGGTGGGAGGAGAGTAACACCCACGGTGACTGGTGGTTGGAGGGGAGAAACACACACGGTGACTGGTGGTGGGAGGAGAGGAACACCCACGGTGACTGGTGGTGGGAGGAGAGTAACACATGGTGACTGGTGGTGGGAGAGGATGAACACCCACGGTGACTGGTGGTGGGAGGAGAGTAACACCCACGGTGACTGGTGGTGGGAGGAGAGTAACACCCACGGTGACTGGTGGTGGGAGGGGAGAAACACACACGGTGACTGGTGGTGGGAGGAGAGTAACTCCCACGGTGACTGGTGGTGGGAAGGGAGGAACACCCACGGTGTCTGGTGGTGGGAAGCGAGGAACACCCACGGTGTCTGGTGGTGAGAAGGGAGGAACACCCATGGTGTCTGGTGGTGGGAGAGGAGGAACACCCACGGTGACTGGTGGTGGGAGGGGAGTAACACCCACGGTGACTGGTGGTGGGAGGAGAGTAACACCCACGGTGACTGGTGGTGGGAGGAGAGTAACACCCACGGTGACTGGTGGTGGGAGGAGAACACCAGTGACTGTGGAGGGAGAACACCCACGGTGACTGGTGGTGGGAGGGGAGGAACACCCACGGTGACTGGTGGGAAGGGATACACCCACGGTGACTGGTGTGGAGGAGTACACCCACGGTGACTGGTGGTGGGAGGAGAGTAACACCACGGTGACTGGTGGTGGGAGGAGAGTAACACCCACGGTGACTGGTGGTGGGAGGAGAGTAACACCCACGGTGACTGGTGGTGGGAGGAGAGTAACACCCACGGTGACTGGTGGTGGGAGGGGAGTAACACCCACGGTGACTGGTGGTGGGAGGGAGGAACACCCACGGTGACTGGTGGTGGGAGGGAGTAACACCACGGTGACTGGTGGTGGGAGGGAGTAACACCCACGGTGACTGGTGGTGGGAGGAGAGTAACACCCACGGTGACTGGTGGTGGGAGGAGAGTAACACCCACGGTGACTGGTGGTGGAGGGGAGTAACACACGGTGACTGGTGGTGGGAGGAGAGTAACACCCACGGTGACTGGTGGTGGGAGGAGAGTAACACCCACGGTGACTGGTGGTGGGAGGGGAGTAACACCCACGGTGACTGGTGGTGGGAGGGGAGTAACACCCACGGTGTCTGGTGGTGGGAGGAGAGTAACACCCACGGTGACTGGTGGTGGGAGGAGAGTAACACCCACGGTGACTGGTGGTGGGAGGGAGTAACACCCACGGTGACTGGTGGTGGGAGGAGAGTAACACCCACGGTGACTGGTGGTGGGAATGGGAGTAACACCCACGGTGACTGGTGGTGGGAGGAGAGTAACACCCACGGTGATTGGTGGTGGGAATGGGAGTAACACCCACGGTGACTGGTGGTGGGAGGGAGTAACACCCACGGTGACTGGTGGTGGGAGGAGAGTAACACCCACGGTGACTGGTGGTGGGAGGAGAGTAACACCACGGTGACTGGTGGTGGGAGGGGAGTAACACCCACGGTGACTGGTGGTGGGAGGAGAGTAACACCCACGGTGACTGGTGGTGGGAGGAGAGTAACACCCACGGTGACTGGTGGTGGGAGAGGAGTAACACCCACGGTGACTGGTGGTGGGAGGAGAGTAACACCCACGGTGACTGGTGGTGGGAGGGGAGTAACACCCACGGTGACTGGTGGTGGGAGGAGAGTAACACCCACGGTGACTGGTGGTGGGAGGGGAGTAACACCCACGGTGACTGGTGGTGGGAGGGAGTAACACCCACGGTGACTGGTGGTGGGAGGAGAGTAACACCCACGGTGACTGGTGGTGGGAGGGGAGTAACACCCACGGTGACTGGTGGTGGGAGGAGAGTAACACCCACGGTGACTGGTGGTGGGAGGAGAGTAACACCCACGGTGACTGGTGGTGGGAGGGGAGTAACACCCACGGTGACTGGTGGTGGGAGGTGAGTAACACCCACGGTGACTGGTGGTGGGAGGGAGAACACCCACGGTGACTGGTGGTGGGAGGAGAGTAACACCCACGGTGACTGGTGGTGGGAGGGGAGTAACACCCACGGTGACTGGTGGTGGGAGGAGAGTAACACCCACGGTGACTGGTGGTGGGAGGAGAGTAACACCCACGGTGACTGGTGGTGGGAGGAGAGTAACACCCACGGTGACTGGTGGTGGGAGGGGAGTAACACCCACGGTGACTGGTGGTGGGAGGAGAGTAACACCCACGGTGACTGGTGGTGGGAGGGGAGTAACACCCACGGTGACTGGTGGTGGGAGGGGGAACACCCACGGTGACTGGTGGTGGGAGGAGAGTAACACCCACGGTGACTGGTGGTGGGAGGAGAGTAACACCCACGGTGACTGGTGGTGGGAGGAGAGTAACACCCACGGTGACTGGTGGTGGGAGGGAGTAACACCACGGTGAATGGTGGTGGGAGGAGAGTAACACCCACGGTGACTGGTGGTGGGAGGAGAGTAACACCCACGGTGACTGGTGGTGGGAGGAGAGTAACACCCACGGTGACTGGTGGTGGGAGGAGAGTAACACCCACGGTGACTGGTGGTGGGAGGGGAGTAACACCCACGGTGACTGGTGGTGGGAGGGAGTAACACCCACGGTGTCTGGTGGTGGGAAGGGAGGAACACCCACGGTGTCTGGTGGTGGGAAGGGAGGAACACCCACGGTGTCTGGTGGTGGGAGGGAGGAACACCCACGGTGACTGGTGGTGGGAGGGGAGTAACACCCACGGTGACTGGTGGTGGGAAGGGAGGAACACCCACGGTGTCTGGTGGTGGGAAGGAGGAACACCCACGGTGTCTGGTGGTGGGAAAGGAGCAACACCTACAGTGACTTGTAGGAGAGGAGCAACACCCACGGTGTCTGGTGGGAGGGGAGCAACACCCACGGTGTCTGGTGGGAAGGGAATACCACCCACGGTGACTGGTGTAATGGGAGTACCACCCACGGTGACTGGTGGTGGGAGGAGAGTAACACACGGTGACTGGTGGTGGGAGAGGAGGAACACCCACGGTGACTGGTGGTGGGAGGAAAGTAACACCCAGGGTGACTGGTGGTGGGAGGAAAGTAACACCCACGGTGACTGGTGGTTGGAGGGGAGAAACACACACGGTGACTGGTGGTGGGAGGAGAGGAACACCCACGGTGACTGGTGGTGGGAGGAGAGTAACACATGGTGACTGGTGGTGGGAGAGGAGGAACACCCACGGTGACTGGTGGTGGGAGGAGAGTAACACCCACGGTGACTGGTGGTGGGAGGAGAGTAACACCCACGGTGACTGGTGGTGGGAGGGAGTAACACCCACGGTGACTGGTGGTGGGAGGAGAGTAACACCCACGGTGACTGGTGGTGGGAGGAGAGTAACACCCACGGTGACTGGTGGTTGGAGGGGAGTAACACCCACGGTGACTGGTGGTGGGAGGAGAGTAACACCCACGGTGACTGGTGGTGGGAGGAGAGTAACACCCACGGTGACTGGTGGTGGGAGGGGAGTAACACCCACGGTGACTGGTGGTGGGAGGGGAGTACACCCACGGTGATGGTGGTGGGAGGAGAGTAACACCCACGGTGACTGGTGGTGGGAGGAGAGTAACACCCACGGTGACTGGTGGTGGGAGGGGAGTAACACCCACGGTGACTGGTGGTGGGAGGAGAGTAACACCCACGGTGACTGGTGGTGGGAGGGAGTACACACGGTGACTGTGGTGGGAGGAGAGTAACACCCACGGTGACTGGTGGTGGGAGGGGAGTAACACCCACGGTGACTGGTGGTGGGAGGGGAGTAACACCCACGGTGATTGGTGGTGGGAGGAGAGTAACACCCACGGTGACTGGTGGTGGGAGGTGAGTAACACCCACGGTGACTGGTGGTGGGAGGGGAGTAACACCCACGGTGACTGGTGGTGGGAGGAGAGTAACACCCACGGTGACTGGTGGTGGGAGGGGAGTAACACCCACGGTGACTGGTGGTGGGAGAGGAGTAACACCCACGGTGATGGTGGTGGGAGGAGAGTAACACCCACGGTGACTGGTGGTGGGAGGGGAGTAACACCCACGGTGACTGGTGGTGGGAGGTGAGTAACACCCACGGTGATTGGTGGTGGGAGGGGAGTAACACCCACGGTGACTGGTGGTGGGAGGGGAGTAACACCCACGGTGACTGGTGGTGGGAGGAGAGTAACACCCACGGTGACTGGTGGTGGGAGGGGAGTAACACCCACGGTGATGGTGGTGGGAGGAGAGTAACACCCACGGTGACTGGTGGTGGGAGGAGAGTAACACCCACGGTGACTGGTGGTGGGAGGAGAGTAACACCCACGGTGACTGGTGGTGGGAGGGGAGTAACACCCACGGTGACTGGTTGTGGGAGGGAGTAACACCCACGGTGATGGTGGTGGGAGGAGAGTAACACCCACGGTGACTGGTGGTGGGAGGGGAGTAACACCCACGGTGACTGGTGGTGGGAGGAGAGTAACACCCACGGTGACTGGTGGTGGGAGGAGAGTAACACCCACGGTGACTGGTGGTGGGAGGAGAGTAACACCCACGGTGACTGGTGGTGGGAGGGGAGTAACACCCACGGTGATGGTGGTGGGAGGAGAGTAACACCCACGGTGACTGGTGGTGGGAGGGGAGTAACACCCACGGTGACTGGTGGTGGAGGGGAGAAACACACACGGTGACTGGTGGTGGGAGGAGAGTAACACCCACGGTGACTGGTGGTGGGAGGAGAGTAACACCCACGGTGACTGGTGGTGGGAGGGGAGTAACACCCACGGTGACTGGTGGTGGGAGGGGAGTAACACCCACGGTGATTGGTGGTGGGAGGAGAGTAACACCCACGGTGACTGGTGGTGGGAGGAGAGTAACACCCACGGTGACTGGTGGTGGGAGGGAGTAACACCCACGGTGACTGGTGGTGGGAGGAGAGTAACACCACGGTGACTGGTGGTGGGAGGGGAGTAACACCCACGGTGACTGGTGGTGGGAGGGGAGTAACACCCACGGTGACTGGTGGTGGGAGGAGAGTAACACCCACGGTGACTGGTGGTGGGAGGGGAGTAACACCCACGGTGACTGGTGGTGGGAGGGGAGTACACCCACGGTGACTGGTGGTGGGAGGAGAGTAACACCCACGGTGACTGGTGGTGGGAGGGAAGTAACACCCACGGTGACTGGTGGTGGGAGGAGAGTAACACCCACGGTGACTGGTGGTGGGAGGGAGTAACACCCACGGTGACTGGTGGTGGGAGGGAGTAACACCCACGGTGATTGGTGGTGGGAGGAGAGTAACACCCACGGTGACTGGTGGTGGGAGGGGAGTAACACCCACGGTGACTGGTGGTGGGAGGAGAGTAACACCCACGGTGACTGGTGGTGGGAGGAGAGTAACACCCACGGTGACTGGTGGTGGGAGGGGAGTAACACCCACGGTGACTGGTGGTGGGAGGGAGTAACACCCACGGTGACTGGTGGTGGGAGGGGAGTAACACCCACGGTGACTGGTGGTGGGAGGAGAGTAACACCCACGGTGACTGGTGGTGGGAGGGGAGTAACACCCACGGTGACTGGTGGTGGGAGGAGAGTAACACCCACGGTGACTGGTGGTGGGAGGAGAGTAACACCCACGGTGACTGGTGGTGGGAGGAGAGTAACACCCACGGTGACTGGTGGTGGGAGGGGAGTAACACCCACGGTGATTGGTGGTGGGAGGAGAGTAACACCCACGGTGACTGGTGGTGGGAGGTGAGTAACACCCACGGTGACTGGTGGTGGGAGGAGAGTAACACCCACGGTGACTGGTGGTGGGAGGAGAGTAACACCCACGGTGACTGGTGGTGGGAGGAGAGTAACACACGGTGACTGGTGGTGGGAGGAGAGTAACACCCACGGTGACTGGTGGTGGGAGGGGAGTAACACCCACGGTGACTGGTGGTGGGAGGAGAGTAACACCCACGGTGACTGGTGGTGGGAGGAGAGTAACACCCACGGTGACTGGTGGTGGAGGAGAGTAACACCCACGGTGACTGGTGGTGGGAGGAGAGTAACACCCACGGTGACTGGTGGTGGGAGGAGAGTAACACCACGGTGACTGGTGGTGGGAGGGAGGAACACCCACGGTGACTGGTGGTGGGAGGGGAGTAACACCCACGGTGACTGGTGGTGGGAGGAGAGTAACACCCACGGTGACTGGTGGTGGGAGGAGAGTAACACCCACGGTGACTGGTGGTGGGAGGAGAGTAACACCCACGGTGACTGGTGGTGGGAGGAGAGTAACACCCACGGTGACTGGTGGTGGGAGGGAGGAACACCCACGGTGACTGGTGGTGGGAGGAGAGTAACAACATGGTGACTGGTGGTGGGAGGGAGTAACACCCACGGTGACTGGTGGTGGGAGGAGAGTAACACCATCGGTGACTGGTGGTGGGAGGTGAGGAACACCCACGGTGACTGGTGGTGGGAGGAGAGTAACACCCACGGTGACTGGTGGTGGGAGGAGAGTAACACCCACGGTGACTGGTGGTGGGAGGGAGGAACACCCACGGTGACTGGTGGTGGGAAGGGAGGAACACCCACGGTGTCTGGTGGTGGGAGGAGAGTAACACCCACGGTGACTGGTGGTGGGAGAGGAGTAACACCCACGGTGACTGGTGGTGGGAGGGAGTAACACCCACGGTGACTGGTGGTGGGAGGGAGGAACACCCACGGTGACTGGTGGTGGGAGGAGAGTAACACCACGGTGACTGGTGGTGGGAGGGAGGAACACCCACGGTGACTGGTGGTGGGAGGAGAGAAACACACGGTGACTGGTGGTGGGAGGGAGGAACACCCACGGTGACTGGTGGTGGGAGGAGAGTAACACCCACGGTGACTGGTGGTGGGAGGAGAGTAACACCCACGGTGACTGGTGGTGGGAGGAGAGTAACACCAGCGGTGACTGTGGTGGGAGGGAGGAACACCCACGGTGACTGGTGGTGGGAGGAGAGTAACACCACGGTGACTGGTGGTGGGAGAGGAGGAACACCCACGGTAACTGGTGGTGAGGGAGAACACCCACGGTGTTGGTGGGAGGGAGTAACACCCACGGTGACTGGTGGTGGGAGGGAGTAACACCCACGGTGACTGGTGTGGGAGGGAGTAACACCCACGGTGACTGGTGGTGGGAGGAGAGAACACCCACGGTGTCTGGTGGTGGGAGGGAGGAACACCCACGGTGACTGGTGGTGGGAGGAGAGTAACACCCACGGTGACTGGTGGTGGGAGGAGAGTAACACCCACGGTGACTGGTGGTGGGAGGGGAGTAACACCCACGGTGACTGGTGGTGGGAGGAGAGTAACACCCACGGTGACTGGTGGTGGGAGGGAGGAACACCCACGGTGACTGGTGGTGGGAGGGCAGTAACACCAACGGTGACTGGTGGTGGGAGGAGGAGTAACACCCACGGTGACTGGTGGTGGGAGGGGAGTAACACCCACGGTGACTGGTGGTGGGAGGGAGTAACACCCACGGTGACTGGTGGTGGGAGGGAGTAACACCCACGGTGACTGGTGGTGGGAGGAGAGGAACACCCACGGTGACTGGTGGTGGGAGGAGAGTAACACCCACGGTGACTGGTGGTGGGAGGGAGTAACACCCACGGTGACTGGTGGTGGGAGAGGAGGAACACCCACGGTGACTGGTGGTGGGAGGTGAGTAACACCCACGGTGACTGGTGGTGGGAGGGGAGTAACACCCACGGTGACTGGTGGTGGAAGGGAGGAACACCCACGGTGACTGGTGGTGGGAGGAGAGTAACACCCACGGTGACTGGTGGTGGGAGGAGAGTAACACCCACGGTGACTGGTGGTGGGAGGAGAGTAACACCCACGGTGACTGGTGGTGGGAGGAGAGTAACACCCACGGTGACTGGTGGTGGGAGGGAGGAACACCCACGGTGACTGGTGGTGGGAGGAGAGTAACACCCACGGTGACTGGTGGTGGGAGGAGAGAACACCCACGGTGACTGGTGGTGGGAGGAGGAACACCCACGGTGACTGGTGGTGGGAGGAGAGTAACACCCACGGTGACTGGTGGTGGGAGAGGAGGAACACCCACGGTGACTGGTGGTGGGAGGAGAGTAACACCCACGGTGACTGGTGGTGGGAGGGAGGAACACCCACGGTGTCTGGTGGTGGGAGGGAGTAACACCCACGGTGACTGGTGGTGGGAGGAGAGAACACCCACGGTGTCTGGTGGTGGGAGGAGAGTAACACCCACGGTGTCTGGTGGTGGAGGGAGTAACACCCACGGTGACTGGTGGTGGGAGGGAGTAACACCCACGGTGACTGGTGGTGGGAGGAGAGTAACACCCACGGTGACTGGTGGTGGGAGGAGAGGAACACCCACGGTGACTGGTGGTGGGAGGAGAGTAACACCCACGGTGACTGGTGGTGGGAGAGGAGGAACACCCACGGTGACTGGTGGTGGGAGGAGAGTAACACCACGGTGACTGGTGGTGGGAGGGAGTAACACCCACGGTGACTGGTGGTGGGAGGAGAGTAACACCCACGGTGACTGGTGGTGGGAGGGAGTAACACCCACGGTGACTGGTGGTGGGAGGAGAGTAACACCCACGGTGACTGGTGGTGGGAGGGAGTAACACCCACGGTGACTGGTGGTGGGAGGGAAGTAACACCCACGGTGACTGGTGGTGGGAGGGAGAACACCCACGGTGACTGGTGGTGGGAGGAGAGTAACACCCACGGTGACTGGTGGTGGGAGGGAGGAACACCCACGGTGACTGGTGGTGGGAGGGAGGAACACCCACGGTGACTGGTGGTGGGAGGAGAGTAACACCCACGGTGACTGGTGGTGGGAGGAGAGTAACACCCACGGTGACTGGTGGTGGGAGGGAGTAACACCCACGGTGTCTGGTGGTGGGAGGAGAGTAACACCCACGGTGACTGGTGGTGGGAGAGGAGGAACACCCACGGTGACTGGTGGTGGGAGGAGAGTAACACCCACGGTGACTGGTGGTGGGAGAGGAGAACACCCACGGTGACTGGTGGTGGGAGGAGGAACACCACGGTGACTGGTGGGAGGAGAACACCCACGGTGACTGGTGGTGGGAGGAGAGTAACACCCACGGTGACTGGTGGTGGGAGGAGAGTAACACCCACGGTGACTGGTGGTGGGAGGAGAGTAACACCCACGGTGACTGGTGGTGGGAGGGAGTAACACCCACGGTGACTGGTGGTGGGAGGAGAGTAACACCCACGGTGACTGGTGGTGGGAGGGAGGAACACCCACGGTGACTGGTGGTGGGAGGGAGTAACACCCACGGTGACTGGTGGTGGGAGGAGAGTAACACCCACGGTGACTGGTGGTGGGAGGAGAGTAACACCCACGGTGACTGGTGGTGGGAGGAGAGTAACACCCACGGTGACTGGTGGTGGGAGGGAGTAACACCCACGGTGACTGGTGGTGGGAGGGGAGTAACACCCACGGTGATTGGTGGTGGGAGGGAGAGTAACACCCACGGTGACTGGTGGTGGGAGGAGAGTAACACCCACGGTGACTGGTGGTGGGAGGAGAGTAACACCCACGGTGACTGGTGGTGGGAGGTGAGTAACACCCACGGTGATTGGTGGTGGGAGGGGAGTAACACCCACGGTGATTGGTGGTGGGAAGGGAGTAACACCCACGGTGACTGGTGGTGGGACGGGAGGAACACCCATGGTGTCTGGTGGTGGGAAGGGGGGAACACCCACGGTGTCTGGTGGTGGGAAGGGATCAACACCCACGGTGTCTGGTGGTGGGAAGGGAGCAACACCCACGGTGTCTGGAGTTGGGAGTGGAGGAACACCCACGGAAACTGGTGGTGGGAGGAGAGTAACACCCACGGTGACTGGTGGTGGGAGGGGAGTAACACATGGTGACTGGTGGTGGAAGAAGAGGAACACCCACGGTGATTGGTGGTGGGAAGGGAGGAACGCCCACGGTGGCTGGTGGTGGGAAGGGAGGAACACCCACGGTGTCTGGTGGCGGGAGGGGAGGAACAACCACGGTGACTGGTGGTGGGAAGGGCGGAACACCCACGGTGTCTGGTGGTGGGAGAGGAGGAACACCCACGGTGACTGGTGGTGGGAAGGGAGCAACACCCACGGTGTCTGGTGGTGGGAGAGCAGGAACAACCACGGTGACTGGTGGTGGGAAGGGAGCAACACCCACGGTGTCTGGTGGTGGGAGAGGAGGAACACCCACGGTGACTGGTGGTGGGAGGAGAGTAACACATGGTGACTGGTGGTGGGAGAGGAGGAACACCCACGGACCCACGGTGTCTGATGGTGGGAAGGGAGGAACACCCACGGTGTCTGGTGGTAGGAAGGGAGGAACACCCACGGTGTCTGGTGGTGGGAGGAGAGTAATACCCACGGTGTCTGGTGGTGGGAAGGGAGGAACACCCACGGTGACTGGTGGTGGGAGGAGAGTAACACCCACGGTGTCTGATGGTGGGAAGGGAGGAACACCCACGGTGTCTGGTGGTAGGAAGGGAGGAACACCCACGGTGTCTGGTGGTGGGAGGAGAGTAATACCCACGGTGTCTGGTGGTGGGAAGAGAGTAACACCCACGGTGACTGGTGGTGGGAGGGTAGTAACACCCACGGTGACTGGTGGTGGGAGGGGAGTAACACCCACGGTGACTGGTGGTGGGAGGAGAGTAATACCCACGGTGTCTGGTGGTGGGAAGAGAGGAACACCCATGGTGTCTGGTGGTAGGAAGGGAGGAACACCCACGGTGTCTGGTGGTGGGAGGAGAGTAATACCCACGGTGTCTGGTGGTGGGAGGGTAGTAACACCCACGGTGTCTGGTGGTGGGAGGAGAGTAATACCCACGGTGTCTGGTGGTGGGAGGGAGGAACACCCACGGTGTCTGGTGGTGGGAGGAGAGTAATACCCACGGTGTCTGGTGGTGGGAAGGGAGGAACACCCACGGTGTCTGGTGGTAGGAAGGGAGGAACACCCACGGTGTCTGGTGGTGGGAGGAGAGTAATACCCACGGTGTCTGGTGGTGGGAAGAGAGGAACACCCACGGTGTCTGATGGTGGGAAGGGAGGAACACCCACGGTGACTGGTGGTAGGAAGGAAGGAACACCCACGGTGTCTGGTGGTGGGAGGAGAGTAATACCCACGGTGACTGGTGGTGGGAGGGTAGTAACACCCACGGTGTCTGGTGGTGGGAGGAGAGTAATACCCACGGTGTCTGGTGGTGGGAAGAAGGGAACACCCACGGTGTCTGGTGGTGGGAGGAGAGTAATACCCACGGTGTCTGGTGGTGGGAAGAGAGAAACACCCACGGTGTCTGATGGTAGGAAGGGAGGAACACCCACGGTGACTGGTGGTGGGAGGGTAGTAACACCCACGGTGTCTGGTGGTGGGAGGAGAGTAATACCCACGGTGTCTGGTGGTAGGAAGGGAGGAACACCCACGGTGTCTGGTGGTGGGAGGAGAGTAATACCCACGGTGTCTGGTGGTGGGAAAAGAGGAACACCCACGGTGTCTGATGGTGGGAAGGGAGGAACACCCACGGTGACTGGTGGTAGGAAGGGAGGAACACCCACGGTGTCTGGTGGTGGGAGGAGAGTAACACCCACGGTGACTGGTGGTGGGAGGGAGTAACACCCACGGTGACTGGTGGTGGGAGGGAGTAACACCCACGGTGTCTGGTGGTGGGAGGGGAGTAACACCCACGGTGACTGGTGGTGGGAGGAGAGTAACACCCACGGTGACTGGTGGTGGGAGGAGAGTAACACCCACGGTGTCTGGTGGTGGGAGGAGAGTAACACCCACGGTGACTGTTGGTGGGAGAGGAGGAACACCCACGGTGATTGGTGGTGGGAGGGAGTAACACCCACGGTGATCTGGTGGTGGGAGGAGAGTAACACCCACGGTGACTGGTGGTGGGAGGGAGGAACACCCACGGTGTCTGGTGGTGGGAAGGGAGGAACACCCACGGTGTCTGGTGGTGGGAGGGGAGTAACACCCACGGTGACTGGTGGTGGGAAGGGAGCAACACCCACGGTGTCTGGAGTTGGGAGTGGAGGAACACCCACGGAAATTGGTGGTGGGAGGAGAGTAACACCCACGGTGACTGGTGGTGGGAGGGGAGTAACACATGGTGACTGGTGGTGGAAGGGAGGAACACCCACGGTGATTGGTGGTGGGAAGGGAGGAACGCCCACGGTGGCTGGTGGTGGGAAGGGAGGAACACCCACGGTGTCTGGTGGCGGGAGGGGAGGAACAACCACGGTGACTGGTGGTGGGAAGGGCGGAACACCCACGGTGTCTGGTGGTGGGAGAGGAGGAACACCCACGGTGACTGGTGGTGGGAAGGGAGCAACACCCACGGTGTCTGGTGGTGGGAGAGCAGGAACAACCACGGTGACTGGTGGTGGGAAGGGAGCAACACCCACGGTGTCTGGTGGTGGGAGAGGAGGAACACCCACGGTGACTGGTGGTGGGAGGAGAGTAACACATGGTGACTGGTGGTGGGAGAGGAGGAACACCCACGGACCCACGGTGTCTGATGGTGGGAAGGGAGGAACACCCACGGTGTCTGGTGGTAGGAAGGGAGGAACACCCACGGTGTCTGGTGGTGGGAGGAGAGTAATACCCACGGTGTCTGGTGGTGGGAAGGGAGGAACACCCACGGTGACTGGTGGTGGGAGGAGAGTAACACCCACGGTGTCTGATGGTGGGAAGGGAGGAACACCCACGGTGTCTGGTGGTAGGAAGGGAGGAACACCCACGGTGTCTGGTGGTGGGAGGAGAGTAATACCCACGGTGTCTGGTGGTGGGAAGAGAGTAACACCCACGGTGACTGGTGGTGGGAGGGTAGTAACACCCACGGTGACTGGTGGTGGGAGGGGAGTAACACCCACGGTGACTGGTGGTGGGAGGAGAGTAATACCCACGGTGTCTGGTGGTGGGAAGAGAGGAACACCCATGGTGTCTGGTGGTAGGAAGGGAGGAACACCCACGGTGTCTGGTGGTGGGAGGAGAGTAATACCCACGGTGTCTGGTGGTGGGAGGGTAGTAACACCCACGGTGTCTGGTGGTGGGAGGAGAGTAATACCCACGGTGTCTGGTGGTAGGAAGGGAGGAACACCCACGGTGTCTGGTGGTGGGAGGAGAGTAATACCCACGGTGTCTGGTGGTGGGAAGGGAGGAACACCCACGGTGTCTGGTGGTGGGAAGGGAGGAACACCCACGGTGACTGGTGGTAGGAAGGAAGGAACACCCACGGTGTCTGGTGGTGGGAGGAGAGTAATACCCACGGTGACTGGTGGTGGGAGGGTAGTAACACCCACGGTGTCTGGTGGTGGGAGGAGAGTAATACCCACGGTGTCTGGTGGTGGGAAGAAGGGAACACCCACGGTGTCTGGTGGTGGGAGGAGAGTAATACCCACGGTGTCTGGTGGTGGGAAGAGAGAAACACCCACGGTGTCTGATGGTAGGAAGGGAGGAACACCCACGGTGACTGGTGGTGGGAGGGTAGTAACACCCACGGTGTCTGGTGGTGGGAGGAGAGTAATACCCACGGTGTCTGGTGGTAGGAAGGGAGGAACACCCACGGTGTCTGGTGGTGGGAGGAGAGTAATACCCACGGTGTCTGGTGGTGGGAAAAGAGGAACACCCACGGTGTCTGATGGTGGGAAGGGAGGAACACCCACGGTGACTGGTGGTAGGAAGGGAGGAACACCCACGGTGTCTGGTGGTGGGAGGAGAGTAACACCCACGGTGACTGGTGGTGGGAGGGTAGTAACACCCACGGTGTCTGGTGGTGGGAAGAGAGTAACACCCACGGTTTCTGATGGTGGGAAGGGAGGAACACCCACGGTGACTGGTGGTGGGAGGAGAGTAACACCCACGGTGTCTGGTGGTGGGAGGAGAGGAACACCCACGGTGTCTGGTGGTGGGAAGGGAGGAACACCCACGGTGACTGGTGGTGGGAGAGGAGTAACACCCACGGTGTCTGGTGGTGGGAGGGAGTAACACCCACGGTGACTGGTGGTGGGAAGGGAGGAACACCCACGGTGACTGGTGGTGGGAGAGGAGGAACACCCACGGTGACTGGTGGTGGGAGGAGAGTAACACATGGTGACTGGTGGTGGGAGAGGAGGAACACCCACGGTGTCTGGTGGTGGGAAGGGAGGAACACCCACGGTGTCTGGTGGTGGGAAGGGAGGAACACCCACGGTGTCTGGTGGTGGGAGGAGAGTAACACCCACGGTGTCTGGTGGTGGGAAGGGAGGAACACCCACGGTGACTGGTGGTGGGAGGAGAGTAACACCCACGGTGACTGGTGGTGGGAGAGGAGGAACACCCACGGTGACTGGTGGTGGGAGAGGAGGATCACCCACGGTGTCTGGTGGTGGGAGGGGAGTAACACCCACGGTGTCTGGTGGTGGGAAGGGAGGAACACCCACGGTGTCTGGTGGTGGGAGGAGAGTATCACCCACGGTGTCTGGTGGTGGGAAGGGAGGAACATCCACGGTGCCTGGTGGTGGGATGGGACGAACACCCACGGTGTCTGGTGGTGGGAGGAGAGTAACACCCACGGTGTCTGGTGGTGGGAGGAGAGTATAACCCACGGTGTCTGGTGGTGGGACGGGAGGAACACCCACGGTGACTGGTGGTGGGAGGAGAGTAACACATGGTGACTGGTGGTGGGAGAGGAGGAACACCCACGGTGTCTGGTGGTGGGAAGGGAGGAACACCCACGGTGTCTGGTGGTGGGAGGAGAGGAACACCCACGATGTCTGGTGGTGGGAGAGGAGGAACACCCACGGTGTCTGGTGGTGGGAAGGGAGGAACACCCATGGTGTCTGGTGATGGGAAGGGAGGAACACCCACGGTGTCTGGCGGTGGGAAGGGAGCAACACCCACGGTGTCTGGTGGGAGGAAAGGAGGAACACCCGCGATGACTGGTGGTGGGAGGAAAGTAACACATGGTGACTGGTGGGGGGAGAGGAGAAACACCCACGGTGACTGGTGGTGGGAAGGGAGGAACACCCACGGTGTCTGGTGGTGGGAAAGGAGGAACACCCACGGTGACTGGTGGTGGGAGGAGAGTAACACATGGTGACTGGTGGTGGGAGAGGAGGAACACCCACGGTGACTGGTGGTGGGAGGAGAGGAACACCCACGGTGTCTGGTGGTGGGAAGGGAGCAACACCCACGGTGTCTGGTGGTGGGAGGGGAGGAACACCCACGGTGACTGGTGGTGGGAAGAGAGGAACACCCACGGTGTCTGGTGGTGGGAAAGGAGCAACACCCACGGTGACTTGTAGGAGAGGAGCAACACCTACAGTGACTTGTAGGAGAGGAGCAACACCCACGGTGACTGGTGGTGGAGAGGGAGGAACACCCACGGTGACTGGTGGTGGGAGGGAGGAACACCCACGGTGACTGGTGGGAGGGGAGTAACACCCACGGTGACTGGTGGTGGGAGGGGAGTAACACCCACGGTGACTGGTGGTGGGAGGAGAGTAACACCCACGGTGACTGGTGGTGGGAGGGAGTAACACCCACGGTGACTGGTGGTGGGAGGGGAGTAACACCCACGGTGATTGGTGGTGGGAGGAGAACAACACAGACGAGAATTTCAGCTAAAATTGGATGAAGAAAAAGTAAGTTGTTAAGGTTTAGCAGCAGACGGCGGGAAGTTGGAGGACAACAGGCACCAAGATATAAATAATAATAATAATAATAATAATTAACGGTTTATTGAAAGAGCTTGGCAGCCAGAAGACTGAAAATATACAGTTACATATTTGGGGAATGGGTTACGAATTACAAATAATATACAAGTAACATAAGTGACACAAATAAGACATATAATAACTTGATGGGGAAAAGCTCAAACTACAGTTCATTTCAACATAGTGACAGTGTAAGGAGCAGTGTTTACTGGGAGTGAATACACTGATTTATTACAAGTTATTGATAATTTTTACAATGGTTGGGACTGGGCTGTTCTTATAGCGATCAGTTCGTGCACGTATGGGCTGGATGCGGTTGTGGTGTCGAACAGCAATTCTCGGGCTAGGGATCTCAGGTGGTAGTAGCAGCCGGTGTGAATAAGTGAATATTAAAGTTATAGATGATGAAATGACAACATTTTGGTTGAAGATCGGTGCCATATGACCTTGGCTTTTGTGGCACTAAGATAGTATACATGATAATAATTTGGTTCAAATGAAATACATAAGTCATCGAGAAATGTAAACATTATCTAAAGAAATGATCTATGTATTTAGGAAATATTTCACAAAAGAAAATCAAGATGGTTTTCCCTAAGTTGTTGACAGTTGGATTAGAAGGGAAGAAAGCTTCGGGAAAGCGAGGCTGAGAGACGTAAGATCACCCTGTCCAGCAAACTGTGTAAATCATAAAACACAGTTATTCACCACCAAACTGACATACTACACTTCCAATTACAGTCGCTCCTCCTTAAGTAAGAGCTCCTTTTACTCTATATTATCTTCCAATACTAATTCTGAATATAAGTATCATATTACACTTATTCTTAGTATTTACAGCTACACTTTCTTTCTGTGTTTCTAATCTCGTGTACATGGGTCCATAGCTATTGTTCTCTCTCTCCCTCTCCCCTCACCACTTGCTTTTCCTCCCACTTGTAGTAATAAATATTACTCCTAATATTACTTGAAACTAAACAGTGTCACCCAACCATTCTTCCCTCCCCTATACAACAACACCCCCCCTCCCCTTGTAGCAATATTCGTCAGAAGTAATAACACACACTGGTGATATTCCACAATAATAATGTTCCCTTAATTCAACAACCGCGTTTTCTTGCAATAATCCCAAGTAACATTCTTTTGAGGCAACATTCCTCTTCTGCCAAGTTTTCCCCGTTCATGTTAAAACTCCACACTGAAATAGCTTTCATTTGTACCCGGTCTTAACGGTTGGTAGCGTCTCGGTGGAGCAACTTTTTGTGATATCATTGTGCGGCGACACTACTCTAATGTGGTGTTAATTTTCCTGTAAAGGGCAGGTAGTTACGTCTCTGTGGAGTCGTGGTGTTTAGCCTTGGGTTTTGTCCTCTGTTAGGGAGAGAGAGAGAGAGAGAGATGGATGGATATGGAGAAAAAGTTAGAGGGAGAGAGAAAGGGAAAGTGGAGGTAAAAGGGCCATGGTGAGGGGGACAAAGAGAGAGAGATAACGAGAGATAACGAGAGAAAGAGAGAGAGAGAAAGAGAGCTATTGCATATACCATTATCCTCAAGGTGTTAAAAATACAAAGCATCACCACCACATTAGCACAGTTGGCGCGAGTAGACTTAAAATGTTATAAGGAGAGTGAAGGACGTCGGGGAAATAGGTGGTGGTGGTTGTGGTAGAGTGTACATTGTTGTTGATGGTTGTAGATGGTGTAGTTGGTGGTGGTGGTGGAATGTGTACTGTTGTTGTTGGTTGTGGAGTGTACACTGTTGGTGGTGGTGGTTGTAGAGTGTGTAGTTGTTGCACTTGGTGGTGTGTGTACTGTTATTTACACTACAGGATCACACTCCATTAGGCGGGAGATTTTCTCCCGGACTCACACTGCAGCTTTTGACCGTCTCGTGGCACCGTTGACATGATCCTCGCTGCCTGCTGCCAAATACTGGACAGAAGAGCAGTAGAGAACAGTACTGTGATCTGTAGGTGGTGTTAATCGACACACTGAGGCTTTTAACTTCACCAACAGGGGCAGTATTACCCTCACTGACTCAACTTTTAGAGCACTGAGACCGACATTATCCAGGTCCTATTACACTGGACGGGCCACGGTACTCCCAGCTACTCTACAGTCATATAATGAATGGTAAACATTGTGCTGACGGTGAGACGGAAGAGATACAATGAAACATTAAAAAACTGACCTAAAAAAAAATAACTACTTGACATTCTCACCTGGGACACTATCACCTCAAATTGTGATGTTTGTGAACATTTAGGTTGATCGAGTAGACGCCCAGGTAAATAAAGTCAACGTCGAGAGGATGCCGCCACCGCCCCTCCCGCACTACATGTAATCCACCAAACATGTTGATTTCCTATTGGTCTCTCGACCCACCTTAGAAGTAACCAATAGATATGACGCTTGCTCTGTAAAAAGCCAGTATAGAGAGTATGTATTACTCTTGGTGGTGTTGGTAGTGGTGATGGTGGTAGAAGTGGTGGTGGTAGTGGTGATGGTGGTAGTGGTGATGGTGGCAGTAGTGGTGGTGGTAGTGGTGGATGTGGTGAGAGTGTTATTGCCCCCTCGGCTTCGTTCTCTTAACTGAATTGTACGGTATTTTTCCGTGGTAGTATCTCTTTATTATCTCCATCCATCCGGTTCACCTTTCAGTAAAAGATCATTTAGTGTATCAGATTACAGAGGAAAAAGATTAATTCAGCGAGTGTTTCAGAGTTACCAATACAAAGTTCTTATTATACCAAGTGTATTGTAACTCTTAGTACAGTATTTTGTTCACCAGAGCTTTGACTCAATATTCCTCACAGCGGGAGGCCAGAGAGGAGGAGTGTCAGCTGCCTGGAAATAATAACTCGAGTGCCTGTGATGAGCAAAGAGAAAGACAACTTGGTTACCTGCGGCTGGCGGGCAAAACTTGAGACATAATCCTTGTTTACATTTTGGGTGCTGCTCCCACTTATGTGTATACGACTCAGTGTAGACTAGTGGAAGAGTAGCGAGAGAGAGCGGTGGTACAGCTGGTGTGGCTAGAGCGGTGGTACAGCTGGTGTGGCTAGAGCGGTGGTACAGCTGGTGTGGCTAGAACGGTAGTACAGCTGGTGTGGCTAGAGCGGTGGTACAGCTGTTGTGGCTAGAACGGTGGTACAGCTGTTATGGTGAGAGCGGTGGTGCAGCTGGTGTGCCTAGGGCGGTGGTGCAGCTGTTGTGGTGAGAGCGGTGGTGCAGCTGGTGTGGCTAGAGCGGTGGTACAGCTGGTGTGGCTAGAACGGTGGTACAGCTGTTGTGGTGAGAGCGGTGGTGCAGCTGGTGTGGCTAGAGCGGTGGTACAGCTGGTGTGGCTAGACCGGTGGTACAGCTGGTGTGGCTAGAACGGTAGTACAGCTGGTGTGGCTAGAGCGGTGGTACAGCTGTTGTGGCTAGAACGGTGGTACAGCTGTTATGGTGAGAGCGGTGGTGCAGCTGGTGTGCCTAGGGCGGTGGTGCAGCTGTTGTGGTGAGAGCGGTGGTGCAGCTGGTGTGGCTAGAGCGGTGGTACAGCTGGTGTGGCTAGAACGGTGGTACAGCTGTTGTGGTGAGAGCGGTGGTGCAGCTGGTGTGGCTAGAGCGGTGGTACAGCTGGTGTGGCTAGAGCGGTGGTACAGCTGGTGTGGCTAGAACGGTAGTACAACTGTTGTGGTGAGAGCGGTGGTGCAGCTGGTGTGGCTAGGGCGGTGGTACAGCTGGTGTGGCTAGAGCGGTGGTACAGCTGGTGTAGTGAGAGCGGTGGTGCAGCTGGTGTGGCTAGGGCGGTGGTACAGCTGTTGTGGTGAGAGCGGTGGTGCAGCTGGTGTGGCTAGAGCGGTGGTACAGCTGGTGTGGCTAGAACGGTGGTACAGCTGTTGTGGTGAGAGCGGCGGTGCAGCTGGTGTGGCTAGGGCGGTGGTACAGCTGTTGTGGTGAGAGCGGTGGAGCAGCTGGTGTGGCTAGAGCGGTGGTACAGCTGGTGTGGCTAGAACGGTGGTACAGCTGTTGTGGTGAGAGCGGTGGTGCAGCTGGTGTGGCTAGGGCGGTGGTACAGCTGTTGTGGTGAGAGCGGTGGTACAGCTGGTGTGGCTAGGGCGGCGGTAAGTTCAAACTTACTACAGTATTTATTTACAAAAGGGGGCCTGGGGGCGAAAATATAATAGTACTACTAATAATAACACTGGTCAACAAAGTTTTTGTTGCATTGCTATAAACACTTGATTCTACCTAATTTGGGTGTGCTGATCTCATATCTGAAGTTAGTTTCTTTCTGTAAGCTCTAGTTTTTTTGCAATCAAGGTATTTTGAAATTTCAAAATTTCGTCTTCGTCTTATTGACCTCGTCGTCTATCTTGAAAAATATGTCATTAAACTGTCATTAAATTAGCTGGGTAATAAACAATAAAATATTACATATTCTAAATTTATTCAACAACACAATTTGAAACATGTTCCATCTAAAACAAAGGTTGAAATTTGTATAAAACTCATTGTTAGGTAAGAAATTTGTTACTATGAGGAGACAAAGCCCAATCACATTTTAGCCAGGTAGGAATTTGCGCTTGAAGCTCTTGCGTTTGTGAAATGTCTCAGGGCACTCTCGTTTAATGCTCCAGCAGTAGTCTGCCATCATATGTTTGTCCCATCTCCCTTGGTAGCGGTCTTCCATGGTCTTGAGATCCTGATGAAACCGCTCGCCTTGCTCGTCACTTACTGCCCCTAGGTTCTCAGGGAATCTATCAAGATGACTATATAGGAAATGGAGTTTGACACTCATATTGCATCCAAGGTCATGAAAGGCTGACAACATGGTTGCTACAAGGGTTTCATAGTTGTCAGCCTTTTTATTACCAAGAAAGTTTTCCATTACCGCCACAAATGAAAGCCATGCACCCCTTTCCTTGTCGTCCATCTTTCTGACAAAGTCTTGATCACGTACAAGTGCACGAATTTGTGGTCCATCAAACACACCTGCCTTTATCTTCTCAAATGACAAAGCAGGGTGAGCAGAGACTATGTGTTGGAAGCATTCACCATCAGTATTTAATGCTCTGACAAACTGTTTCATCAGGCCCAGCTTGATATGGAGAGGAGGAAATATGGATCATTGACAATGTTTGGCATACCAGCTTCCAGAGTCTCACGTAAGGGCCACTCCTTCAGGTTCCAATGCCTGTCTCTAGCTCGGCTGTCCCACATGCAAAGAAAGCAGGGATACTTTGTAAATCCTCTTTGTTGGCCAAGAAGGAAGTTCACCATTTTGAGGTCAACACAAATTGTCCAGTTGTGCTCATGGTATTTTAGCAGGTGAATCACAGTTTTAATGTCATTATACTCCTCTCGTAAGCACACAGAATGACCCACTGGAACAGCTGCATAGACATTACCATTATGTAGTAGCACACACTTCAGGCTACGCTTACAACTATCTAGAAATAATCGCCAGTCATTTGGACTATACAATGGAATCCCTAATTCCTGGAGAAGACCCGGGATATTATGACAGTAAACAAACTTATTCTCCTCTGTAAAGAATGGCACAAAATCCTGTTCCCGCTTTCTGAAGTCTGAAACTTTTGTGGTCTGGTTCAGTAGAGCCTTTTCTTGCAACCTAGAAGCTAGAACTTCTGCTGCATTTTTGGAGAGACCCAAATCACGCACAAGGTCATTCAGCTCTGGCTGACTAAACTTCTGAGGGGTTGATGACTCTGGTGTACCATCAGAAGAATCGTCGGAATCTGCAAGTATTTCTTGAGTTTCATGTTCACTCTCTTGGTCTTTGTCGCTTCCCTCCTCTTCAGCTGGAGACAACCCATTAAAAACTGGAACTGGTAGCTCATCAGAGTGCAAAGTAGGTCGAATTGCTGAAGGGATACTAGGATACGATATTTTATGTCTGTTTTTCTTGCCAACACCCTTCGTATTGATCAGACAAAAATAGCAGTCAGTTGTGTGGTCCTTCAGTTCTTGCCAGGTCATGGGAATTCCGAACGGTAAGCCCTTACGTTTTCCTTTTGTCCAGTCACGCAGCATTTCTTCGCAGTTATGACACACAGCATGTGGAGCCCATTTTTTGTCTTGGTCGCCAAGAGTAAGTCCGAAGTACGCTTTATAGCCGCGCCTCACAAACGATGTTATATTGCGCCTCTGACGAATAAGCGTGAAGTATCCACAAATATAACAGAAGGCATCAGGTTTGTTCACACATTGATTTCTCTTTGTAGCCATGACCAAATCTGAAAGAAAAAACAGACAAAATTATATCTCCCTATTGATACCATAATCGTGTAATTAATTAATTTGACCGCAAACGGCTAGAATGTAAAACCTCAAATTCATGAAAACTGGAGCATGCAGAACAAAACTGGTTTCAAATATGAAATCAGCAGATCAAAAATGGTAAGAAACAGTAAAGAAATCTCATGCAACTGGGAATTATAAAAAATTTGTTGTCCTGTGTAATTAATATAAATTAATAGCAAAAAAATATAATAAAAAATAATAATAATAATAAAAAAATAGTAAAAAATATATAATAAATATTAAATAAATGTATCTTATAATAATATAATATAATAATAATAAATAAAAAAAGAAAAAAAAGATCAGTAGTGAAAAACGAGGTGTACTGTACTGTATGTTGTGTTGTCAAAGTGAGAGAAACTGTAGTGGACGTCTCCCCTACAACTGCGTAGCCGCATTCCAATGCCACAGTATCCTAGCAACCAGCCACCTGCTAAGTCTTCCCTAGCAACCAAACGAGCGGCCAGGGGGGGGGGGGGGGCGTCACCAGATGCCACAGTATCCTAGCAACCAGCCACGTCTTCCTTAGCAAGGGAGTCAAGAAACCGGCGACTTCCCACGGTTTACTTCCGGCGGCTGTGTATATAAGCTCTGTCTCTCCATCGAGATTCATTCTACTCTACGTTCCTGAACACGCAACACCTCCTCCAAGCAAGCTCCTCGCTGTCCAGCTTTCATTCAACCAGGAGGCCAGCAACAGGCAACATCTTCTCTAACGAAGCTCCTGCACATCTACCTCCTTCAACACGCTACTCACCGAACGTGTCTACTGAGCAGCTCCTCACCACACGGCATCTCCAGCACCAGACTGTCTACCATATAACTTATATTATATAAGAAAACCACCACCTTAAAGTTTCCATCCATCCTGAGTGCTAGACAACATAATATCACGAAACCCTACAAAACAATTGAGACCCTGCAATTGTGTATAAATGAGGCAGAAAGTCAGATGAGCAACCTGGGACTTGGTAACAATTTTCGTGATGTCATATGGCAGTAGGGTCTACCATTAGACAACACATTATGCTTCTAATATCTTCCTTGGCGGTAGTACCTCCCTGTTTGGTAGCTGCTGCCTACTACTGGCCTGCCTGTGTAAGATCACTCTATCGTTCTTCAAATTCTTAATTGCGAAGGGCCACTTAGGAACTGTTACGAGTGAGAGTTCCATGGTTGGTTGTGGGTTTGCAACGTGAACGTCTTTTGTTTGTGACGTCATTTCCGCCCGCCTCAGCTCACTTTGTTTACCGCCAGTATGGGGCCTCTCCTTTCTTATTGTACAGTATGTTTCTAGTGGTATAACGTGAAAACTTTGCTCCACTTTTATAACACCAAGTAAAGTATTATTTGTGAAAGATTATTGTTAATCATATTTTGGAGTTCCACGGAAAATAACTTAATTATTTATGAGGTTTCGTGTGGTGGATAGACCACGTTGTTCGTGGTAGTTTCTAGACTAAATAAGTCTCTACTTTTATGTTCATTATTTTGTCACTCGGTTGAGTCATTTATTTGATTAGATTTAATTTGTATTTGTATGTTCTCGTACATACTTATATATTTATTTAATTGTTTGTTTGTTAATATATTTTGTAATAAAAACTACTGCATGTATTTCAGTATATCCCATAGTAATGAGGTGATGATTTTGGTGGGATCTATTCTTTGGACCTATAATATAAAGAGAAGTTGAAATTGTGATTTTGTTACACCCTAAGAGGCCAAGGGTCGTAACAGGAACCCATTGTGTATTTAGAGTGATTCGGTATAGAGTACATTAAATTGGAGGATTAAATCCTTGGTAACATGACTGGTGCTGACACAGTGGTACCATGACTGGTGCTGACACAGTGGTACCATGACTGGTGCTGACACAGTGGTACCATGACTGGTGCTGACACAGTGGTACCATGACTGATGCTGACACAGTGGTACCATGACTGGTGCTGACACAGTAGTACCATGACTGGTGCTGACACAGTGGTACCATGACTGATGCTGACACAGTGGTACCATGACTGGTGCTGACACAGTGGTACCATGACTGGTGCTGACACTGTGGTAACATGACATGCTGACACAGTGGTAACATGACTGGTGCTGACACAGTGGTACCATGACTGGTGCTGACACAGTGGTACCATGACTGGTGCTGACACAGTGGTAACATGACTGATGCTGACACAGTGGTACCATGACTGGTGATGACACAGTGATGCCATGACTGGTGCTGACACAGTGGTGACATGACTGATGCTGACACAGTGGTAACATGACTGGTGCTGACACAGTGGTACCATGACTGGTGCTGACACAGTGGTAACATGACTGGTGCTGACACAGTGGTAACATGATTGGTGCTGACACAGTAGTAACACGACTGGTGCTGACACAGTGGTAACATGACTGGTGCTGACACAGTAGTAACATGATTGGTGCTGACACAGTGGTACCATGACTGGTGCTGACACAGTGGTAACATGACTGGTGCTGAGACAGTAGTAACACGACTGGTGCTGACACAGTGGTAACATGACTGGTGCTGACACAGTAGTAACATGATTGGTGCTGACACAGTGGTAACATGACTGGTGCTGACACAGTGGTAACATGACTGGTGCTGACAGTAGTAGCATGACTGGTGCTGACACAGCGGTAACATGACTGGTGCTGACACAGTAGTAACACGACTGGTGCTGACACAGTGGTAACACAACTGGTGCTGATACAGTGGTAACATGACTGGTGCTGACACAGTAGTAACACGACTGGTGCTGACACAGTGGTAACATGACTGGTGCTGACACAGTAGTAACATGATTGGTGCTGACAGTGGTAACGTCAGTGGTACAGTTCCTAACCCCCCTGTGGTAAATCGTGTTTGCAAACGGCCAACCTATGATATATATATATATATATATATATGCTGATAACCACCAGGAAAGAAGAAAACACGAAGTTCCCAAGCGCTTTCGTGTAATTCACCCCTGAAGATGTGAATTACACGAAAGCGCTTGGGAACTTCGTGTTTTCTTCTTTCCTGGTGGTTATCAGCATATACCTAGATCACGCGCACCTACAGTGATTTACTTGCATATATATATATATATATATATTACTACTGCGACAGTGCAGTTTGTGGACACGCATTACGTATTACCACGGGGGGGAGGGGGGGGGGTAGGGACTCATTTCACATTTCCCCAACTGTACTTTTTTTTTTTTTTTTTTTTTTTTTTTTTTTTAGGGCACCCTCCCCCCCCCCCCCGCTACATCCTTGTGTAAGGTGTAGCGCAGAAGTGTTTACAGCGTCCAACAGGGAAGCAGGCTAAGTTCATGCTTGCCTTATGTCTCATGAGTTAAAGGCGTAGAAGCCTGAAGAGTCAGTGGTTTTATATCTAAGCAAGTTATAGGAAGCTCCAACAACTTGTCCCTGAATACGAATTTGAAAATTAAGATTTACAGCAGGTACCTACTTTGCTGCTAGGTGAACAGGGACCAAGGGGACTAGGAAGAATGTCCAAACAACTTCCGCCGGCCCGGGAATCGAACCCGTGACATCTTGCTTGCGAGGCAAGAGCGGTACCGCTCCACCAGCGGGGTCCCCCCTCAACTGTACATTCTTATTGAGGACTGAGAGGGGGGGGGGGGGGGCACCCACAACCACAGTATACCTTCAGGAGTCAACACCAGGAGACAACCACATATCACGGGCAGCTTGAGGCTACATAGTCACTACTATAGTTAAACTGAGTAAAAGTGCAGCTGTCGAATACACCTTCAGGGCCATAATGTAGCTGTCAGATACATCTTCAGGGACAAAGTGTAGCTGTAAGATACACCTTCAGGGCCATAGTGTAGCTATCAGATAAATCTTCAGGGTCAAAGTGCAGCTGTCGGATACATCTTCAGGGTCAAATTGCAGCTGTCGGATACACCTTCAGAGTCAAAGTGTAGCTGTAAGATACATATTCAGGGTCAAGGTGCAGCTGTAAGATACATCTTCAGGGTCAAGGTGCAGCTGTAAGATACACCTTCAGGGTCATATTATGAGTCTGGTGTATCTCTCTCAAAAATAGTCTTTTTATCACCGCCTTCAAGAGTCACCAGAACCATTTGTAATTTGTCTCCCAATACATAGTGGATGTATTTACGGGGAAATGTTATAAATTACATCTTTAAACTGACAGGTAAAGTTGACTACAAGAGCGCTGGGGGAGACACTGTGATGGTACTGGAGGATGTACTGGGGAGGTCGATACTGAAAGGTCGTCACTGGGAGGTCGTTACTGAGAGTTCGTTACTGAGAGGTCGTTTTTGAGTAGTCGTTATTAAGAGGTCGTCACAGAGATCATTACTGAGAAGTCGTTATAAAGAGATATACTAAGAGGTAGATGTAGAATGGAAGGGGGAAAGGAGAGCTAACTGGTGTGTTTGTGATATAGGCCGTGTTACCTGGGGGAACACGAGTCATTAACTACAGGTGTGTTTGTGACGTGAGCCGTGTTACCTGGGGGAACACGAGTCATTAACTACATGTGTGCTTGTGACGTAAGCCGTGTTACCTGGGGGAACACGAGTCATTAACTACAGGTGTGTGTGTGTGTGACGAGCCATGTTACCTGGGGGAGCACGAGTCATTAACTACAGGTGTGTTTGTGACGTGAGCCGTGTTACCTGGGGGAACACGAGTCATCAACTACAGGTGTGTGTGACGTGAGCTATGTTACCTGGGGCAACACGAGTCATTAACTACATGTGTGTTTGTGACGTGAGCCATGTTACCTGGGGGAACGCGAGTCATTAACTACAGGTGTGTTTGTGACGTGAGCCATGTTACCTGGGAAACACGAGTCATTAACTACAGAGTAACCAGGTGGGTGAAGATAGTGATATATAACTTAAGGAAATAGTAGTGGTGTTAACAGTGCAAACCAAAGCGTGAATGAAGAATAATCCTGAGGTATGGGCGCGTGAAGGAAGGGTTAATTAACGTGAACAGGTGTAC
Source organism: Homarus gammarus (assembly GCA_958450375.1). Classification (NCBI taxonomy): domain Eukaryota; kingdom Metazoa; phylum Arthropoda; class Malacostraca; order Decapoda; family Nephropidae; genus Homarus; species Homarus gammarus. The sequence continues at coordinate 119,816 of CAUDMG010001563.1, read as the reverse complement.
TGGCCAGGTGATGAAGGCAGTTACCGAGACATTGTCAGTACAGGGTGGAGGTGTTCAGCATGTTGCAGATGAAAACCTCCGATGAACATAAGATGCAACAGTGAATAATTATATTTAGTGTTTCTTATTATGACGAAACAATACAATTTACAGGTAATAATTTCTATAATAGCCTTTTCCTAATTCAAAAGTAAGATGTCACGTTATATGAAAACTTGATAAAAATGGAAATGAATGAATATGCGATAAAATTACAATATAATTGTATTTTCCTAGTTCTTTAATGTGATTTAAAAATTACTGTCTTTTATGAAACATTGTTTTATTCATCTTATGACCTGTAAGAGATTATCTCCATAACCCCTTCAATACTGGACACCACTTTTAATAATGTATTTGACTAATTCCAGATGAAACACAGCCGTCATCACAACACAACTACAAATGTAAAAGAAAACTAAACACACATCTGTAACCATTAATTTTAAATACAAAACCTTTTCTTTATCTGTTGTCTAAGTTCCTCTGAGGGAAGCCTTAAAAGGAAATGTTGTGCAGCAAAGTGTGGTCAAGTGGGTGTGAGTAATACTGAAAGTTGGCTGAGGTCTTACCAGGAGAAGTGATGAGTAGCCAGTGTTTATATTGGAGGACTGGATGGTTGTGATGGAGGGGTGATGGATGGTTGTGACGGAGGGGTGATGGATGGTTGTCACGGAGGAGTGATGGATGGTTGTGACGGAAGGGTGGTGGATGGTTGTGACGGAGGGGTGATGGATGGTTGTGATGGAGAAGTGATGGATGGTTGTGACTGAAGGGTAAAGGATGGTTGTAACGGAGGGGTGATGGATGGTTGTGACGGAGGGGTGATGGATGGTTGTGACTGAAGGGTAAAGGATGGTTGTGACGGAGGGGTGATGGATGGTTGTGACGGAGGGGTGATGGATGGTTGTGACGGAGGGTGATGGATGGTTGTGATGGAGAAGTGATGGATGGTTGTGACTGAAGGGTAAAGGATGGTTGTAACGGAGGGTGATGGATGGTTGTGACGGAGGGGTGATGGCTGATTGTGACAGAGGGGTGATGGATGGTTGTGACGGAGGGGTGATGGATGGTTGTGACGGAGGAGTGATGGATGGTTGTGACGGAAGGGAGGTGGATGGTTGTGGCGGAGGGGTGATGATGGTTGTGACGGAGGGGTGATGGATGGTTGTGACGGAGGGGTGATGGATGGTTGTGACGGAGGGGTGATGGATGGTTGTGACGGAGGGGTGATGGATGGTTGTGACGGAGGGTGATGGATGGTTGTGACGGAGGGGTGATGGATGGTTGTGACGGAGGGGTGATGGATGGTTGTGACGGAGGGTGATGGATGGTTGTGACGGAGGGGTGATGGATGGTTGTGACGGAGGGGTGATGGATGGTTGTGACGGAGGGGTGATGGATGGTTGTGACGGAGGGGTGATGGATGGTTGTGACGGAGGGGTGATGGATGGTTGTGACGGAGGGGTGATGGATGGTTGTGATGGAGGGGTGATGGATGGTTGTGACGAGGGGTGATGGATGGTTGTGACGGAGGGGTGATGGATGGTTGTGACGGAGGGGTGATGGATGGTTGTGACGGAGGGGTGATGGATGGTTGTGACGGAGGGGTGATGGATGGTTGTGATGGATGAGTGATGGATGGTTGTGACGGAAGGGTGGTGGATGGTTGTGACGGAGGGGTGATGGATGGTTGTGACGGAGGGGTGATGGATGGTTGTGACGGAGGGGTGATGGATGGTTGTGACGGAGGGGTGATGGATGGTTGTGACGGACGGGTGATGGTAGGTTGTGACGGAGGGGTGATGGATGGTTGTGACGGAGGGGTGATGGATGGTTGTCACGGAGGAGTGATGGATGGTTGTGACGGAAGGGTGGTGGATGGTTGTGACGGAGGGGTGATGGATGGTTGTGACGGAGGGGTGATGGGTGGTTGTGACGGAGTGGTGATGGATGGTTGTGACGGAGTGGTGATGGATGGTTGTGACGGAGGGTGATGGATGGTTGTGACGGAGGGTGATGGATGGTTGTGACGGAGGGGTGATGGATGGTTGTGACGGAGGAGTGATGGATGGTTGTGACGGATGGGTGATGGATGGTTGTGACGGAGGGGTGATGGATGGTTGTGACAGAGGAGTGATGGATGGTTGTGACGGAGGGGTGATGGATGGTTGTGACGGAGGGGTGATGGCTGGTTGTGACGGAGGGGTGATGGATGGTTGTGACAGAAGGGTGATGGGTGGTTGTGACGGAGGGGTGAAGGATGGTTGTGACAGAGGGGTGATGGCTGGTTGTGACGGAGGGGTGATGGCTGGTTGTGACGGAGGGGTGATGGCTCGATGTGACAGAGGGGTGATGGCTGGTTGTGACGGAGGGGTGATGGATGGTTGTGACGGAGGGGTGATGGATGGTTGTGACGGAGGGGTGATGGATGGTTGTGATGGAGGGGTGATGGATGTTTGTGACAGAGTGATGGATGGTTGTGACGGATGGGTGATGGATGGTTGTGACGGAGGGGTGATGGGTGGTTGTGACGGAGGGGTGATGGATGGTTGTGACGGAGGGGTGATGGATGGTTGTGATGGAGGAGTGATGGATGGTTGTGAATGAAGGGTAAAGGATGGTTGTAACGGAGGGGTGATGGATGATTGTGATGGAGGGGTGATGGCTGATTGTGACGGAGGGGTGATGGATGGTTGTGACGGAGGGGTGATGCATGGTTGTGACGGACGGGTGATGGATGGTTGTGACGGAGGGGTGATGGATGGTTGTGACGGACGGGTGATGGTAGGTTGTGACGGAGGGGTGATGGATGGTTGTGACGGAGGGGTGATGGATGGTTGTGACGGAGGAGTGATGGATGGTTGTGACGGAAGGGTGGTGGATGGTTGTGACGGAGGGGTGATGGATGGTTGTGACGGAGGGGTGATGGGTGGTTGTGACGGAGGGGTGATGGATGGTTGTGACGGAGGGGTGATGGATGGTTGTGACGGAGGGTGATGGATGGTTGTGACGGAGGGGTGATGGATGGTTGTGATGGAGGAGTGATGGATGGTTGTGACGGAGGTGATGGATGGTTGTGACGGAGGGGTGATGGATGGTTGTGACGGAGGGGTGATGGCTGGTTGTGATGGAGGGGTGATGGATGGTTGTGACGGAGGAGTGATGGATGGTTGTGATGGAGGGGTGATGGATGGTTGTGACGGAGGGTTGATGGCTGGTTGTGACGGAGGGGTGATGGATGGTTGTGACGGAGGGGTGATGGATGGTTGTGACGGAGGGGTGATGGATGGTTGTGACGGAGGGGTGATGGATGGTTGTGACGGAGGGGTGATGGATGGTTGTGACGGAGGGGTGATGGATGGTTGTGACGAAGGAGTGATGGATGGTTGTGACGGAAGGGTGGTGGATGGTTGCGATGGAGGGGTGATGGATGGTTGTGACGGAGGGGTGATGGGTGGTTGTGACGGAGGGGTGATGGATGGTTGTGATGGAGGGGTGATAGATGGTTTTGACGGAGGAGTGATGGATGGTTGTGATGGAGGGGTGATGGATGGTTGTGACGGAGGAGTGATGGATGGTTGTGACGGAGGAGTGATGGATGGTTGTGACGGAGGGTGATGGATGGTTGTGACGGAGGGGTGATGGATGGTTGTGACGGAGGAGTGATGGATGGTTGTGATGGAGGGGTGATGGATGGTTGTGACGGAGGGTGATGGATGGTTGTGACGGAGGGTGATGGATGGTTGTGACGGAGGGGTGATGGATGGTTGTGACGGAGGGGTGATGGATGGTTGTGACGGAGGGGTGATGGATGGTTGTGACGGAGGGGTGATGGATGGTTGTGACGGAGGGTGATGGATGGTTGTGACGGAGGAGTGATGGATGGTTGTGACGGAGGGGTGATGGATGGTTGTGACGGAGGGGTGATGGATGGTTGTGACGGAGGAGTGATGGATGGTTGTGACGGAGGGGTGATGGATGGTTGTGACGGAGGGGTGATGGATGGTTGTGACGGAGGAGTGATGGATGGTTGTGACGGAGGGGTGATGGATGGTTGTGACGGAGGGGTGATGGATGGTTGTGACGGAGGGGTGATGGATGGTTGTGACGGAGGGTGATGGATGGTTGTGACGGAGGGGTGATGGATGGTTGTGACGGAGGGGTGATGGATGGTTGTGACGGAGGGTGATGGATGGTTGTGACGGAGGGGTGATGGATGGTTGTGACGGAGGGTGATGGATGGTTGTGACGGAGGGGTGATGGATGGTTGTGACGGAGGGGTGATGGATGGTTGTGACGGAGGGGTGATGGATGGTTGTGACGGAGGGTGATGGATGGTTGTGACGGAGGGTGATGGATGGTTGTGACGGATGGGTGATGGATGGTTGTGACGGAGGGTGATGGATGGTTGTGACGGAGGGGTGATGGATGGTTGTGACGGAGGGGTGATGGATGGTTGTGATGGAGAAGTGATGGATGGTTGTGACTGAAGGGTAAAGGATGGTTGTGACGGAGGGGTGATGGATGGTTGTGATGGAGGGGTGATGGCTGGTTGTGACGGAGGGGTGATGGATGGTTGTGACGGAGGGGTGATGGATGGTTGTGACGGAGGGGTGATGGATGGTTGTGACGGAGGGGTGATGGATGGTTGTGACGGAGGGTGATGGATGGTTGTGACGGAGGGGTGATGGATGGTTGTGACGGAGGGGTGATGGATGGTTGTGACGGAGGGGTGATGGATGGTTGTGACGGAGGGTGATGGATGGTTGTGACGGAGGGGTGATGGATGGTTGTGACGGAGGGTGATGGATGGTTGTGACGGAGGGGTGATGGATGGTTGTGACGGAGGGGTGATGGATGGTTGTGACGGAGGGGTGATGGATGGTTGTGACGGAGGGGTGATGGATGGTTGTGACGGAGGGTGATGGATGGTTGTGACGGAGGGGTGATGGATGGTTGTGACGGAGGGGTGATGGATGGTTGTGACGGAGGGTGATGGATGGTTGTGATGGAGGGGTGATGGATGGTTGTGACGGAGGGTGATGGATGGTTGTGACGGAGGGGTGATGGATGGTTGTGACGGAGGGTGATGGATGGTTGTGACGGAGGGGTGATGGATGGTTGTGACGGAGGGGTGATGGATGGTTGTGACGGAGGGGTGATGGATGGTTGTGACGGAGGGGTGATGGATGGTTGTGACGGAGGGGTGATGGATGGTTGTGACGGAGGGGTGATGGATGGTTGTGACGGAGGAGTGATGGATGGTTGTGACGGAGGGTGATGGATGGTTGTGACGGAGGGGTGATGGATGGTTGTGACGGAGGGGTGATGGTGGTTGTGACGGAGGGGTGATGGATGGTTGTGATGGAGGGGTGATGGATGGTTGTGACGGAGGAGTGATGGATGGTTGTGACGGAGGGGTGATGGATGGTTGTGACGGAGGGGTGATGGATGGTTGTGACGGAGGGGTGATGGATGGTTGTGACGGAGGGTGATGGATGGTTGTGACGGATGGGTGATGGCTGGTTGTGACGGAGGAGTGATGGATGGTTGTGACGGAGGGGTGATGGATGGTTGTGACGGAGGGGTGATGGATGGTTGTGACGGAGGGGTGATGGCTGGTTGTGACGGAGGGGTGATGGATGGTTGTGACGGAGGGGTGATGGATGGTTGTGACGGAGGGGTGATGGATGGTTGTGACGGAGGGTGATGGATGGTTGTGACGGAGGGTGATGGATGGTTGTGACGGAGGAGTGATGGATGGTTGTGACGGAGGGGTGATGGATGGTTGTGACGGAGGGTGATGGATGGTTGTGACGGAGGAGTGATGGATGGTTGTGACGGAGGGGTGATGGATGGTTGTGACGGAGGGGTGATGGATGGTTGTGACGGAGGGGTGATGGCTGGTTGTGACGGAGGGGTGATGGATGGTTGTGACGGAGGGGTGATGGTGGTTGTGACGGAGGGGTGATGGATGGTTGTGACGGAGGGGTGATGGATGGTTGTGACGGAGGGGTGATGGTGGTTGTGACGGAGGGTGATGGATGGTTGTGTCGGAGGGTGATGGATGGTTGTGACGGAGGGCGATGGATGGTTGTGACGGATGGGTGATGGATGGTTGTGACGGAGGGGTGATGGCTGGTTGTGACGGAGGAGTGATGGATGGTTGTGACGGAGGGTGATGGCTGGTTGTGATAGAGGGGTGATGGCTGGTTGTGACGGAGGGGTGATGGCTGGTTGTGACGGAGGGGTGATGGATGGTTGTGACGGAGGGGTGATGGATGGTTGTGACGGAGGGGTGATGGATGGTTGTGACGGAGGGGTGATGGATGGTTGTGACGGAGGGGTGATGGATGGTTGTGACGGAGGGGTGATGGATGGTTGTGACGGAGGGGTGATGGATGGTTGTGACGGAGGGTGATGGATGGTTGTGACGGAGGGGTGATGGATGGTTGTGACGAGGGGTGATGGATGGTTGTGACGGAGGGTGATGGATGGTTGTGACGGAGGGTGATGGATGGTTGTGACGGAGGGGTGATGGATGGTTGTGACAGAGGGGTGATGGATGGTTGTGACGGAGGGGTGATGGATGGTTGTGACGGAGGGGTGATGGATGGTTGTGACGGAGGGGTGATGGATGGTTGTGACGGATGGGTGATGGATGGTTGTGACGGAGGGGTGATGGATGGTTGTGACGGAGGGGTGATGGATGGTTGTGACGGAGGGGTGATGGCTGGTTGTGACGGAGGGGTGATGGATGGTTGTGACGGAGGGGTGATGGATGGTTGTGACGGAGGGTGATGGATGGTTGTGACGGAGGGGTGATGGATGGTTGTGACGGAGGGGTGATGGATGGTTGTGACGGAGGGGTGATGGATGGTTGTGACGGAGGGTGATGGATGGTTGTGACGGAGGGGTGATGGATGGTTGTGACGGAGGGGTGATGGATGGTTGTGACGGAGGGTGATGGATGGTTGTGACGGAGGGGTGATGGCTGGTTGTGACGGAGGGGTGATGACTGGTTGTGACGGAGTGGTGATGGATGGTTGTGACGGAGGGGTGATGGCTGGTTGTGACGGAGGAGTGATGGATGGTTGTGACGGAGGGGTGATGGATGGTTGTGATGGAGGGGTGATGGATGGTTGTGACGGAGGAGTGATGGATGGTTGTGATGGAGGGGTGATGGATGGTTGTGACGGAGGGGTGATGGATGGTTGTGACGGAGGGGTGATGGATGGTTGTGACGGAGGGGTGATGGATGGTTGTGACGGAGGGGTGATGGATGGTTGTGATGGAGGGGTGATGGATGGTTGTGACAGAGTGATGGATGGTTGTGACGGAGGGTGATGGATGGTTGTGACGGAGGGGTGATGGTGGTTGTGACGGAGGGGTGATGGATGGTTGTGACGGAGGGTGATGGATGGTTGTGATGGAGGGGTGATGGATGGTTGTGACGGAGGGGTGATGGATGGTTGTGACGGAGGGGTGATGGATGGTTGTGACGGAGGAGTGATGGATGGTTGTGACGGAGGGGTGATGGATGGTTGTGACGGAGGTGTGATGGATGGTTGTGACGGATGGGTGATGGATGGTTGTGACGGAGGAGTGATGGATGGTTGTGACGGAGGGTGATGGATGGTTGTGACGGAGGGGTGATGGATGGTTGTGACGGAGGGGTGATGGATGGTTGTGACGGAGGGGTGATGGATGGTTGTGACGGAGGGGTGATGGATGGTTGTGACGGAGGGTGATGGATGGTTGTGACGGAGGGGTGATGGATGGTTGTGACGGAGGGGTGATGGATGGTTGTGACGGAGGGGTGATGGATGGTTGTGATGGAGGGGTGATGGATGGTTGTGACGGAGGAGTGATGGATGGTTGTGATGGAGGGTGATGGATGGTTGTGACGGAGGAGTGATGTATGGTTGTGACGGAGGAGTGATGGATGGTTGTGACGGAGGGGTGATGGATGGTTGTGACGGAGGGTGATGGGTGGTTGTGATGGAGGGTGATGGATGGTTGTGACGGAGGGGTGATGGATGGTTGTGACGGAGGGGTGATGGATGGTTGTGACGGAGGGGTGATGGATGGTTGTGACGGAGGGGTGATGGATGGTTGTGACGGAGGGGTGATGGATGGTTGTGACGGAGGGGTGATGGATGGTTGTGACGGAGGGGTGATGGATGGTTGTGACGGAGGGGTGATGGATGGTTGTGACGGAGGAGTGATGGATGGTTGTGACGGAAGGGTGGTGGATGGTTGTGACGGAGGGGTGATGGATGGTTGTGATGGAGGGGTGATGGATGGTTGTGACGGAGGGGTGATGGATGGTTGTGATGGAGGGGTGATGGATGGTTGTGACGGAGGAGTGATGGATGGTTGTGACGGAGGAGTGATGGATGGTTGTGACGGAGGTGTGATGGATGGTTGTGAGGAGGGTGATGGCTGGTTGTGATGGAGGAGTGATGGATGGTTGTGACGGAGGGTGATGGATGGTTGTGACGGAGGGTGATGGATGGTTGTGACGGAGGGGTGATGGATGGTTGTGACGGAGGGGTGATGGATGGTTGTGACGGAGGGGTGATGGATGGTTGTGACGGAGGGGTGATGGATGGTTGTGACGGAGGGTGATGGATGGTTGTGACGGAGGGGTGATGGATGGTTGTGACGGAGGGGTGATGGATGGTTGTGACGGAGGAGTGATGGATGGTTGTGACGGAGGGGTGATGGATGGTTGTGACGGAGGGGTGATGGATGGTTGTGACGGAGGGGTGATGGGTGGTTGTGACGGAGGGGTGATGGATGGTTGTGATGGAGGGGTGATGGATGGTTGTGACGGAGGGGTGATGGATGGTTGTGACGGAGGGGTGATGGATGGTTGTGACGGAGGGGTGATGGATGGTTGTGACGGAGGGGTGATGGGTGGTTGTGACGGAGGGGTGATGGATGGTTGTGACGGAGGGGTGATGGATGGTTGTGACGGAGGGGTGATGGATGGTTGTGACGGAGGGGTGATGGATGGTTGTGACGGAGAGGTGATGGCTGGTTGTGACGGAGGGGTGATGGATGGTTGTGACGGAGGGGTGATGGATGGTTGTGACGGAGGGTGATGGATGGTTGTGACGGAAGGGTGATGGATGGTTGTGACGGAGGGGTGATGGATGGTTGTGACGGAGGGGTGATGGATGGTTGTGATGGAGGGGTGATGGATGGTTGTGACGGAGGGGTGATGGATGGTTGTGACGGAGGGGTGATGGATGGTTGTGACGGAGGGGTGATGGATGGTTGTGACGGAGGGGTGATGGTGGTTGTGACGAAGGGGTGATGGATGGTTGTGACGGAGGGTGATGGATGGTTGTGACGGAGGGGTGATGGATGGTTGTGACGGAGGAGTGATGGATGGTTGTGACGGAGGGGTGATGGATGGTTGTGACGGAGGGGTGATGGCTGGTTGTGACAGAGGTGTGATGGATGGTTGTGACGGAGGGGTGATGGTGGTTGTGACGGAGGGGTGATGGATGGTTGTGACGGAGGGGTGATGGATGGTTGTGACGGAGGGGTGATGGATGGTTGTGACGGAGGGGTGATGGATGGTTGTGACGGAGGGGTGATGGATGGTTGTGACGGAGGGGTGATGGCTGGTTGTGACAGAGGGGTGATGGCTGGTTGTGACGGAGGGGTGATGGATGGTTGTGACGGATGGGTGATGGATGGTTGTGACGGAGGGTGATGGATGGTTGTGACGGAGGGTGATGGATGGTTGTGACGGAGGGGTGATGGATGGTTGTGACGGAGGGGTGATGGATGGTTGTGACGAGGGGTGATGGCTGGTTGTGACGGAGGGGTGATGGCTGGTTGTGACGGAGGGTGATGGATGGTTGTGACGGAGGGGTGATGGCTGGTTGTGACGGAGGGGTGATGGCTGGTTGTGACGGAGGGGTGATGGCTGGTTGTGACGGAGGGGTGATGGATGGTTGTGACGGAGGGTGATGGATGGTTGTGACGGAGGGGTGATGGCTGGTTGTGACGGAGGAGTGATGGATGGTTGTGACGGAGGGGTGATGGATGGTTGTGACGAATGGGTGATGGATGGTTGTGACGGAGGGTGATGGATGGTTGTGACGGATGGGTGATGGATGGTTGTGACGGAGGGGTGATGGATGGTTGTGACGGAGGGGTGATGGATGGTTGTGACGGAGGGGTGATGGATGGTTGTGACGGAGGGGTGATGGATGGTTGTGACGGAGGGGTGATGGATGGTTGTGACGGATGGGTGATGGCTGGTTGTGACGGAGGGTGATGGATGGTTGTGATGGAGGGGTGATGGATGGTTGTGACGGAGGGGTGATGGCTGGTTGTGACGGAGGGGTGATGGATGGTTGTGACGGAGGGGTGATGGATGGTTGTGACGAAGGGTGATGGATGGTTGTGACGAGGGGTGATGGATGGTTGTGACGGAGGGGTGATGGATGGTTGTGACTGAGGGGTGATGGCTGGTTGTGACGGATGGGTGATGGATGGTTGTGACAGAGGGGTGATGAGTGGTTGTGACGGAGGGGTGATGGATGGTTGTGACAGAGGGGTGATGGCTGGTTGTGACGGAGGGGTGATGGCTGGTTGTGACGGAGGGGTGATGGATGGTTGTGACGAGGGGTGATGGATGGTTGTGACGGAGGGGTGATGGCTGGTTGTGACAGAGGAGTGATGGATGGTTGTGACGGAGGGGTGATGGATGGTTGTGACGGAGGAGTGATGGATGGTTGTGACGGAGGGTGATGGATGGTTGTGACGGAGGGGTGATGGATGGTTGTGACAGAGGGGTGATGGGTGGTTGTGACGGAGGGTGATGGATGGTTGTGACCGAGGGTGATGGATGGTTGTGACGGAGGGTGATGGATGGTTGTGACGGAGGGGTGATGGATGGTTGTGACGGAGGGGTGATGGATGGTTGTGACGGAGGGGTGATGGATGGTTGTGACGGAGGGGTGATGGATGGTTGTGACGGAGGGGTGATGGATGGTTGTGACGGAGGGGTGATGGATGGTTGTGACGGAGGGGTGATGGATGGTTGTGATGGAGGGGTGATGGATGGTTTTGACGGAGTGATGGATGGTTGTGACGGAGGGTGATGGATGGTTGTGACGGAGGGGTGATGGATGGTTGTGACGGAGGGGTGATGGATGGTTGTGACGGAGGGGTGATGGATGGTTGTGACGGAGGGGTGATGGATGGTTGTGACGGAGGGTGATGGATGGTTGTGACGGAGGGGTGATGGATGGTTGTGACGGAGGGGTGATGGATGGTTGTGACGGAGGGTGATGGATGGTTGTGACGGAGGGTGATGGATGGTTGTGACGGAGGGTGATGGATGGTTGTGTCGGAAGAGTGATGGATGGTTGTGACGGAGGGTGATGGATGGTTGTGACGGAGGGGTGATGGATGGTTGTGACGGAGGGGTGATGGATGGTTGTGACGGAGGGTGATGGATGGTTGTGACGGAGGGGTGATGGATGGTTGTGACGGAGGGGTGATGGATGGTTGTGACGGAGGGGTGATGGATGGTTGTGACGGAGGGGTGATGGATGGTTGTGACGGAGGGGTGATGGATGGTTGTGACGGAGGGGTGATGGATGGTTGTGACGGAGGGGTGATGGATGGTTGTGACGGAGGGTGATGGATGGTTGTGACGGAGGGGTGATGGATGGTTGTGACGGAGGGTGATGGATGGTTGTGACGGAGGGTGATGGATGGTTGTGACGGAGGGGTGATGGATGGTTGTGACGGAGGGGTGATGGATGGTTGTGACGGAGGGGTGATGGATGGTTGTGACGGAGGGGTGATGGATGGTTGTGACGGAGGGGTGATGGATGGTTGTGACGGAGGGTGATGGATGGTTGTGACGGAGGGGTGATGGATGGTTGTGACGGAGGGTGATGGATGGTTGTGACGGAGGGGTGATGGATGGTTGTGACGGAGGGGTGATGGATGGTTGTGACGGAGGGGTGATGGATGGTTGTGACGGAGGGGTGATGGATGGTTGTGACGGAGGGGTGATGGATGGTTGTGACGGAGGGGTGATGGATGGTTGTGACGGAGGGGTGATGGATGGTTGTGACGGAGGGGTGATGGATGGTTGTGACGGAGGGGTGATGGATGGTTGTGACGGAGGGGTGATGGATGGTTGTGACGGAGGGTGATGGATGGTTGTGACGGAGGGGTGATGGATGGTTGTGACGGAGGGTGATGGATGGTTGTGACGGAGGGGTGATGGATGGTTGTGACGGAGGGTGATGGATGGTTGTGACGGAGGGTGATGGATGGTTGTGACGGAGGGGTGATGGATGGTTGTGACGGAGGGGTGATGGCTGGTTGTGACGGAGGGGTGATGGCTGGTTGTGACGGAGGGGTGATGGATGGTTGTGACGGAGGGGTGATGGATGGTTGTGACGGAGGGTGATGGATGGTTGTGACGGAGGGGTGATGGATGGTTGTGACGGAGGGTGGTGGATGGTTGTGACGGAGGGTGATGGATGGTTGTGACGGAGGGTGATGGATGGTTGTGACGGAGGGTGATGGATGGTTGTGACGGAGGAGTGATGGATGGTTGTGACGGAGGGGTGATGGATGGTTGTGACGGAGGGGTGATGGATGGTTGTGACGGAGGGGTGATGGATGGTTGTGATGGAGGGGTGATGGATGGTTGTGACGGAGGAGTGATGGATGGTTGTGACGGAGGGGTGATGGATGGTTGTGACGGAGGAGTGATGGATGGTTGTGACGGAGGAGTGATGGATGGTTGTGACGGAGGTGTGATGGATGGTTGTGACGGATGGGTGATGGCTGGTTGTGATGGAGAAGTGATGGATGGTTGTGACTGAAGGGTAAAGGATGGTTGTGACGGAGGGGTGATGGATGGTTGTGACGGAGGGGTGATGGCTGGTTGTGACGGAGGGGTGATGGATGGTTGTGACGGAGGGGTGATGGATGGTTGTGACGGAGGGGTGATGGATGGTTGTGACGGAGGGGTGATGGATGGTTGTGACGGACGGGTGATGGCTGGTTGTGACGGAGGGGTGATGGATGGTTGTGACGGAGGGGTGATGGATGGTTGTGACGGAGGAGTGATGGATGGTTGTGACGGAGGGTGATGGATGGTTGTGACGGAGGGGTGATGGATGGTTGTGACGGAGGGGTGATGGATGGTTGTGACGGAGGGTGATGGATGGTTGTGACGGAGGGGTGATGGATGGTTGTGACGGAGGAGTGATGGATGGTTGTGATGGAGGGGTGATGGATGGTTGTGACGGAGGAGTGATGGATGGTTGTGACGGAGGAGTGATGGATGGTTGTGACGGAGGTGTGATGGATGGTTGTGACGGATGGGTGATGGCTGGTTGTGACGGAGGAGTGATGGATGGTTGTGATGGAGGGGTGATGGATGGTTGTGACAGAGGGTGATGGATGGTTGTGACGGAGGGTGATGGCTGGTTGTGACGGAGGGGTGATGGATGGTTGTGACGGAGGGGTGATGGATGGTTGTGACGGAGGGGTGATGGATGGTTGTGACGGAGGGGTGGTGGATGGTTGTGACGGAGGGTGATGGATGGTTGTGACGGAGGAGTGATGGATGGTTGTGACGGAGGGGTGATGGATGGTTGTGACGGATGGGTGATGGCTGGTTGTGACGGAGGAGTGATGGATGGTTGTGATGGAGGGGTGATGGTTGGTTGTGACGGAGGGGTGATGGATGGTTGTGACGGAGGGGTGATGGCTGGTTGTGACGGAGGGGTGATGGATGGTTGTGACGGAGGGGTGATGGGTGGTTGTGACGGAGGGGTGATGGATGGTTGTGACGGAGGGGTGATGGCTGGTTGTGACAGAGGGGTGATGGCTGGTTGTGACGGAAGGGTGATGGATGGTTGTGACGGAGGGTGATGGATGGTTGTGACGGATGGGTGATGGATGGTTGTGACGGAGGGGTGATGGATGGTTGTGACGGATGGGTGATGGCTGGTTATGACGGAGGGTGATGGATGGTTGTGATGGAGGGGTGATGGTTGGTTGTGATAGAGGGGTGATGGATGGTTGTGACGGAGGGGTGATGGCTGGTTGTGACGGAGGGGTGATGGATGGTTGTGACGGAGGGTGATGGATGGTTGTGACAGAGGGGTGATGGATGGTTGTGACGGAGGGGTGATGGCTGGTTGTGACGGAGGGTGATGGATGGTTGTGACGGAGGGGTGATGGATGGTTGTGACGGAGGGGTGATGGATGGTTGTGACGGAGGGGTGATGGCTGGTTGTGACGGAGGGGTGATGGATGGTTGTGACGGAGGGGTGATGGCTGGTTGTGACGGAGGGGTGATGGATGGTTGTGACGGAGGGTGATGGATGGTTGTGACGGAGGGGTGATGGCTGGTTGTGACGGAGGAGTGATGGATGGTTGTGACGGAGGGGTGATGGATGGTTGTGACGGAGGGGTGATGGATGGTTGTGACGGAGTGATGGATGGTTGTGACGGAGGGGTGATGGATGGTTGTGACGGAGGGGTGATGGATGGTTGTGACGGAGGGGTGATGGCTGGTTGTGACGGAGGGTGATGGATGGTTGTGACGGAGGGGTGATGGATGGTTGTGACGGAGGGTGATGGATGGTTGTGACGGAGGAGTGATGGATGGTTGTGATGGAGGGGTGATGGATGGTTGTGACGGAGGGGTGATGGCTGGTTGTGACGGAGGGGTGATGGCTGGTTGTGACGGAGGGGTGATGGATGGTTGTGACGGAGGGGTGATGGATGGTTGTGACGGAGGGGTGATGGTGGTTGTGACGGAGGGGTGATGGATGGTTGTGACAGGAGGGGTGATGGCTGGTTGTGACGGAGGGGTGATGGATGGTTGTGACGGAGGGGTGATGGATGGTTGTGACGGAGGGGTGATGGATGGTTGTGACAGAGGGTGATGGCTGGTTGTGACGGAGGGGTGATGGCTGGTTGTGACGGAGGGGTGATGGATGGTTGTGACGGAGGGGTGATGGATGGTTGTGACGGAGGAGTGATGGATGGTTGTGATGGAGGGGTGATGGATGGTTGTGACGGAGGAGTGATGGATGGTTGTGACGGAGGAGTGATGGATGGTTGTGACGGAGGGTGATGGATGGTTGTGAGGAATTGGTGATGGATGGTTGTGACGGAGGGTGATGGATGGTTTGTGACGAGGGGTGATGGATGGTTGTGACGGAGGGTGATGGATGGTTGTGACGGAGGGGTGATGGATGGTTGTGACGGAGGGGTGATGGATGGTTGTGACGGAGGAGTGATGGATGGTAGTGACGGAGGGGTGATGGATGGTTGTGACGGATGGGTGATGGCTGGTTGTGACAGAGGAGTGATGGATGGTTGTGACGGAGGGGTGATGGTTGGTTGTGACGGAGGGGTGATGGATGGTTGTGACGGAGGGGTGATGGCTGGTTGTGACGGAGGGGTGATGGATGGATGTGACGGAGGGGTGATGGGTGGTTGTGACGGAGGGGTGATAGATGGTTGTGACGGAGGGGTGATGGCTGGTTGTGACGGAGGGGTGATGGCTGGTTGTGACGGAAGGTGATGGATGGTTGTGACGGAGGGTGATGGATGGTTGTGACGGAGGGTGATGGATGGTTGTGACGGAGGGGTGATGGATGGTTGTGACGGATGGGTGATGGCTGGTTATGACGGAGGAGTGATGGATGGTTGTGATGGAGGGGTGATAGTTGGTTGTGATAGAGGGGTGATGGCTGGTTGTGACGAAGGGGTGATGGCTGGTTGTGACGGAGGGGTGATGGATGGTTGTGACGGAGGGGTGATGGATGGTTGTGACAGAGGGGTGATGGGTGGTTGTGACGGAGGGGTGATGGATGGTTGTGACAGAGGGGTGATGGCTGGTTGTGACGGATGGGTGATGGATGGTTGTGACAGAGGGGTGATGAGTGGTTGTGACGGAGGGGTGATGGATGGTTGTGACAGAGGGGTGAAGGCTGGTTGTGACGGAGTGGTAATGGATGGTTGTGACGGAGGGGTGATGGCTGGTTGTGACGGAGGAGTGATGGATGGTTGTGATGGAGGGGTGATGGAAGGTTCTGAGGAATGGGTGGTGGATGGTTGTGATGGAGTGATGGATGGTTGTGACGGAGGGTGATGGATGGTTGTGACGGAGGGGTGATGGATGGTTGTGACAGAGGGGTGATGGCTGGTTGTGACGGAGGGGTGATGGCTGGTTGTGACGGAGAGGTGATGGATGGTTGTGACGGAGGGGTGATGGATGGTTGTGCCAGATGGGTGATGGCTGGTTATGACGGAGGAGTGATGGATGGTTGTAATGGAGGGGTGATAGTTGGTTGTGATTGAGGGGTGATGGCTGGTTGTGACGGAGGGGTGATGGCTGGTTGTGACGGAGGGGTGATGGATGGTTGTGACGGAGGAGTGATGGATGGTTGTGACAGAGGGGTGATGGGTGGCTGTGACGGAGGGGTGATGGATGGTTGTGACAGAGGGGTGATGGCTGGTTGTGAAGGATGGGTGATGGATGGTTGTGACAGAGGGGTGATGTGTGGTTGTGACGGAGGGGTGATGGATGGTTGTGACAGTGGGGTGATGGCTGGTTGTGACGGGGGGTGATGGCTGGTTGTGACGGAGGGGTGATGACTGGTTGTGACGGAGCGGTAATGGATGGTTGTGACGGAGGGGTGATGGCTGGTTGTGACAGAGGAGTGATGGATGGTTGTGACGGAGGGGTGATGGATGGTTGTGATGGAGAAGTGATGGATGGTTGTGACGGAGGAGTTATGGATGTTTGTGATGGAGGGGTGATGGATGGTTGTGACAGAGGGGTGCTGAGTGGTTGTGAGGGAGGGGTGATGGATGGTTGTGACAGAGGGGTGATGGCTGGCTGTGACGGAGGGGTGTTGGATGGTTGTGATGGAGGCGTGATGGATGTTTGTGACAGAGTGATGGATGGTTGTGACGGATGGGTGATGGATGGTTGTGACGGAGGGGTGATGGGTGGTTGTGACGGAGGGGTGATGGATGGTTGTGATGGAGGGGTGATGGATGGTTGTGACGGAGGAGTGATGGATGGTTGTGATGGAGGGGTGATGGATGGTTGTGACAGAGGGGTGATGGCTGGTTGTGACGGAGGGGTGATGGCTGGTTGTGACGGAGGGGTGATGGATGGTTGTGACGGATGGGTGATGGCTGGTTGTGACGGAGGAGTGATGGATGGTTGTGACGGAGGGGTGATAGTTGGTTGTGATAGAGGGGTGATGGCTGGTTGTGACGGAGGGGTGATGGATGGTTGTGACGGAGGGGTGATGGATGGTTGTGCCGGATGGGTGATGGATGGTTGTGCCGGATGGGTGATGGCTGGTTATGACGGAGGAGTGATGGATGGTTGTGATGGAGGGGTGATAGTTGGTTGTGATAGAGGGGTGATGGCTGGTTGTGACGGAGGGGTGATGGCTGGTTGTGACGGAGGGGTGATGGATGGTTGTGACGGAGGGGTGATGGATGGTTGTGACAGAGGGGTGATGGGTGGTTGTGAGGGAGGGGTGATGGATGGTTGTGACAGAGGGGTGATGGCTGGTTGTGACGGATGGGTGATGGATGGTTGTGACAGAGGGGTGATGAGTGGTTGTGACGGAGGGGTGATGGATGGTTGTGACAGAGGGGTGATGGCTGGTTGTGACGGAGGGGTGATGGCTGGTTGTGACGGAGGGGTGATGGCTGGTTGTGACGGAGGGGTGATGACTGGTTGTGACGGAGCGGTGATGGATGGTTGTGACGGAGGGGTGATGGATGGTTGTGACAGAGGAGTGATGGATGGTTGTGACGGAGGGGTGATGGAAGGTTCTGACGAATGGGTGGTGGATGGTTGTGACGGAGTGATGGATGGTTGTGACGGATGGGTGATGGATGGTTGTGACGGAGGGGTGATGGATGGTTGTGACGGAGGGGTGATGGCTGGTTGTGACGGAGGGGTGATGGCTGGTTGTGACGGAGAGGTGATGGATGGTTGTGACGGAGGGGTGATGGACGGTTGTGCCGGATGGGTGATGGCTGGTTATGACGGAGGAGTGATGCATGGTTGTGATGGAGGGGTGATAGTTGGTTGTGATAGAGGGGTGATGGCTGGTTGTGACGGAGGTGTGATGGCTGGTTGTGACGGAGGGGTGATGGATGGTTGTGACGAAGGAGTGATGGATGGTTGTGACAGAGGGGTGATGGGTGGCTGTGACGGAGGGGTGATGGATGGTTGTGACAGAGGGGTGATGGCTGGTTGTGACGGATGGGTGATGGATGGTTGTGACAGAGGGGTGATGAGTGGTTGTGACGGAGGGGTGATGGATGGTTGTGACAGAGGGGTGATGGCTGGTTGTGACGGAGGGGTGATGGCTGGTTGTGACGGAGGGGTGATGACTGGTTGTGACGGAGCGGTAATGGATGGTTGTGACGGAGGGGTGATGGCTGGTTGTGACAGAGGAGTGATGGATGGTTGTGACGGAGGGGTGATGGATGGTTGTGATGGAGAAGTGATGGATGGTTGTGACGGAGGAGTTATGGATGTTTGTGATGGAGGGGTGATGGATGGTTGTGACAGAGGGGTGATGAGTGGTTGTGACGGAGGGGTGATGGATGGTTCTGAGAGAGGGGTGATGGCTGTTTGTGACGGAGGGGTGATGGATGGTTGTGATGGAGGGGTGATGCATGTTTGTGACAGAGTGATGGATGGTTGTGACGGATGGGTGATGGATGGTTGTGACGGAGGGGTGATGGGTGGTTGTGACGGAGGGGTGATGGATGGTTGTGACGGAGGGGTGATGGATGGTTGTGATGGAGTGGTGATGGATGGTTGTGATGGAGGAGTGATGGATGGTGTTGACGGAGGAGTGATGGATGGTTGTGACGGAGGGGTGATGGCTGATTGTGACGGAGGGGTGATGGATGGTTGTGACGGAGGGGTGATGGATGGTTGTGACGGAGGGGTGATGGATGGTTGTGACGGAGAGGTCATGGATGGTTGTGACGGAGGGGTGATGGATGGTTGTCACGGAGGAGTGATGGATGATTGTGACGGAAGGGTGGTGGATGGTTGTGACGGAGGTGTGATGGATGGTTGTGACGGATGGGTGATGGCTGGTTGTGACGGAGGAGAAATGGATGGTTGTAATGGAGGGGTGATGGATGGTTGTGACGGAGGGGTAATGGATGGTTGTGACGGAGTGGTGATGGCTGGTTGTGACGGAGGGGTGATGGCTGGTTGTGACGGAGGGGTGATGGGTGGTTGTGACGGAGGGGTGATGGATGGTTGTGATGGAGGGGTGATGGATGGTTGTGACAGAGGAGTTATGGATGGGTGTGAAGGAGGGGTGATGGGTGGTTGTGACGGGGTGATGGATGGTTGTGATGGAGGGGTGATGGATGGTTGTGACGGAGGAGTTATGGATGTTTGTGATGGAGGGGTGATGGATGGTTGTCACGGAGGAGTGATGGATGGTTGTGACGGAGGAGTGATGGATGGTTGTGACGGAGGTGTGATGGATGGTTGTGACGGATGGGTGATGGCTGGTTGTGACGGAGGAGTGATGGATGGTTGTGATGGAGGGGTGATGGATGGTTGTGACAGAGGGGTGATGGATGGTTGTGACGGAGTGGCGATGGCTGGTTGTGACGGAGGGGTGATGGCTGGTTGTGACGGAGCGGTGATGGCTGGTTGTGACGGAGGGGTGGTGGATGGTTGTGACTGAGGGGTGATGGATGGCTGTGACGGAGGAGTGATGGATGGTAGTGATGGAGGGGTGATGGATGGTTGTGACGGATGGGTGATGGCTGGTTGTGACGGAGGAGTGATGGATGGTTGTGATGGAGGGGTGATGGTTGGTTGTGACGGAGGGGTGATGAATGGTTGTGACGGAGGGGTGATGGCTGGTTGTGACGGAGGGGTGATGGATGGATGTGACGGAGGGGTGATGGGTGGTTGTGACGGAGGGGTGATAGATGGTTGTGACGGAGGGGTGATGGCTGGTTGTGACAGAGGGGTGATGGCTGGTTGTGACGGAAGGGTGATGGATGGTTGTGACGGAGGGGTGATGGATGGTTGTGACGGATGGGTGATGGATGGTTGTGACGGAGGGGTGATGGATGGTTGTGCCGGATGGGTGATGGCTGGTTATGACGGAGGAGTGATGGATGGTTGTGATGGAGGGGTGATAGTTGGTTGTGATAGAGGGGTGATGGCTGGTTGTGACGGAGGGGTGATGGCTGGTTGTGACGGAGGGGTGATGGATGGTTGTGACGTTGGGGTGATGGATGGTTGTGACAGAGGGGTGATGGGTGGTTGTGACGGAGGGGTGATGGATGGTTGTGACGGAGGGGTGATGGCTGGTTGTGACGGAGGGGTGATGGCTGGTTGTGACGGAGGGGTGATGACTGGTTGTGACGGAGGGGTAATGGATGGTTGTGACGGAGGGGTGATGGCTGGTTGTGACAGAGGTGTGATGGATGGTTGTGACGGAGGGGTGATGGAAGGTTCTGACGAATGGGTGGTGGATGGTTGTGACGGAGTGATGGATGGTTGTGACGGATGGGTGATGGATGGTTGTGACGGAGGGGTGATGGATGGTTGTGACAGAGGGGTGATGGCTGGTTGTGACGGAGGGGTGATGGCTGGTTGTGACGGAGAGTGATGGATGGTTGTGACGGAGGGGTGATGGATGGTTGTGACGGATGGGTGATGGCTGGTTGTGACGGAGGAGTGATGGATGGTTGTGATGGAGGGGTGATAGTTGGTTGTGATAGAGGGGTGATGGCTGGTTGTGACGGAGGGTGATGGGTGGTTGTGACGGAGAGGTTGTGACGGAAGGGTGATGGATGGTTGTGACGGAGGTGTGATGGATGGTTGTGACGGATGGGTGATGGATGGTTGTGACGGAGGGGTGATGGATGGTTGTGCCGGATGGGTGATGGCTGGTTATGACGGAGGAGTGATGGATGGTTGTGATGGAGGGGTGATAGTTGGTTGTGATAGAGGGGTGATGGCTGGTTGTGACGGAGGGGTGATGGCTGGTTGTGACGGAGGGGTGATGGATGGTTGTGACGGAGGGTGATGGATGGTTGTGACAGAGGGGTGATGGGTGGTTGTGACGGAGGGGTGATGGATGGTTGTGACAGAGGGGTGATGGCTGGTTGTGACGGATGGGTGATGGATGGTTGTGACAGAGGGGTGATGAGTGGTTGTGACGGAGGGGTGATGGATGGTTGTGACAGAGGGGTGATGGCTGGTTGTGACGGAGGGGTGATGGCTGGTTGTGACGGAGGGGTGATGACTGGTTGTGACGGAGTGGTAATGGATGGTTGTGACGGAGGGGTGATGGCTGGTTGTGACAGAGGAGTGATGGATGGTTGTGACGGAGGGGTGATGGATGGTTGTGATGGAGAAGTGATGGATGGTTGTGACGGAGGAGTTATGGATGTTTGTGATGGAGGGGTGATGGATGGTTGTGAAAGAGGGGTGATGAGTGGTTGTGACGGAGGGGTGATGGATGGTTCTGACAGAGGGGTGATGGCTGGTTGTGACGGAGGGGTGATGGATGGTTGTGATGGAGGGGTGATGGATGGTTGTGACGGAGGGGTGATGGATGGTTGTGATGGAGAAGTGATGGATGGTTGTGACTGAAGGGTAAAGGATGGTTGCAACGGAGGGGTGATGGATGATTGTGATGATGGGGTGATGGCTGATTATGACGGAGGGGTGATGGATGGTTGTGACGGAGTGGTGATGGATGGCTGTGATGGAGGGGTGATGGATGGTTGTGACGGAGGAGTGATGGATGGTTGTGATGGAGTGGTGATGGATGGTTGTGATGGAGGAGTGATGGATGGTTGTGACGGAGGAGTTATGGATGGTTTTGACGGAGGTGTGATGGATGGTTGTGACGGATGGGTGATGGCTGGTTGTGATGGAGAAGTGATGGATGGTTGTGACTGAAGGGTAAGGGATGGTTGTAACGGAGGGGTGATGGATGGTTGTGACGGAGGGGTGATGGCTGATTGTGACGGAGGGGTGATGGATGGTTGTGACGGAGGGGTGATGGATGGTTGTGAAGGAGGGGTGATGGATGGTTGTGACGGAGGGGTGATGGATGGTTGTGACGGAGGGGTGATGGATGGTTGTCACGGAGGAGTGATGGATGATTGTGACGGAAGGGTGGTGGATGGTTGTGACGGAGGTGTGATGGATGGTTGTGACGGATGGGTGATGGCTGGTTGTGACGGAGGAGAAATGGATGGTTGTAATGGAGGGGTGATGGATGGTTGTGACGGAGGGGTAATGGATGGTTGTGACGGAGTGGTGATGGCTGGTTGTGACGGAGGGGTGATGGCTGGTTGTGACGGGGTGATGGATGGTTGTGATGGAGGGGTGATGGATGGTTGTGACGGAGGAGTTATGGATGTTTGTGATGGAGGGGTGATGGATGGTTGTCACGGAGGAGTGATGGATGGTTGTGACAGAGGGGTGATGGTTGGTTGTGACGGAGGGGTGATGAATGGTTGTGACGGAGGGGTGATGGCTGGTTGTGACGGAGGGGTGATGGATGGATGTGACGGAGGGGGTGATGGGTGGTTGTGACGGAGGGGTGATAGATGGTTGTGACGGAGGGGTGATGGCTGGTTGTGACAGAGGGGTGATGGCTGGTTGTGACGGAAGGGTGATGGATGGTTGTGACGGAGGGGTGATGGATGGTTGTGACGGATGGGTGATGGATGGTTGTGACGGAGGGGTGATGGATGGTTGTGCCGGATGGGTGATGGCTGGTTATGACGGAGGAGTGATGGATGGTTGTGATGGAGGGGTGATAGTTGGTTGTGATAGAGGGGTGATGGCTGGTTGTGACGAAGGGGTGATGGCTGGTTGTGACGGAGGGGTGATGGATGGTTGTGACGTTGGGGTGATGGATGGTTGTGACAGAGGGGTGATGGGTGGTTGTGACGGAGGGGTGATGGATGGTTGTGACAGAGGGGTGATGGCTGGTTGTGACGGATGGGTGATGGATGGTTGTGACAGAGGGGTGATGAGTGGTTGTGACGGAGGGGTGATGGATGGTTGTGACAGAGGGGTGAAGGCTGGTTGTGACGGAGGGGTGATGGCTGGTTGTGACGGAGGGGTGATGGCTGGTTGTGACGGAGGGGTGATGACTGGTTGTGACGGAGCGGTAATGGATGGTTGTGACGGAGGGGTGATGGCTGGTTGTGACAGAGGAGTGATGGATGGTTGTGACGGAGGGGTGATGGAAGGTTCTGACGAATGGGTGGTGGATGGTTGTGACGGAGTGATGGATGGTTGTGACGGAGGGGTGATGGGTGGTTGTGACGGAGGGGTGATGGATGGTTGTGACAGAGGGGTGATGGCTGGTTGTGACGGAGGGGTGATGGCTGGTTGTGACGGAGAGGTGATGGATGGTTGTGACGGAGGGGTGATGGATGGTTGTGCCAGATGGGTGATGGCTGGTTATGACGGAGGAGTGATGGATGGTTGTAATGGAGGGGTGATAGTTGGTTGTGATAGAGGGGTGATGGCTGGTTGAGACGGAGGGGTGATGGCTGGTTGTGACGGAGGGGTGATGACTGGTTGTGACGGAGCGGTAATGGATGGTTGTGACGGAGGGGTGATGGCTGGTTGTGACAGAGGAGTGATGGATGGTTGTGACGGAGGGGTGATGGATGGTTGTGATGGAGAAGTGATGGATGGTTGTGACGGAGGAGTTATGGATGTTTGTGATGGAGGGGTGATGGATGGTTGTGACAGAGGGGTGATGAGTGGTTGTGAGGGAGGGGTGATGGATGGTTGTGACAGAGGGGTGATGGCTGGTTGTGACGGAGGGGTGATGGATGGTTGTGATGGAGGGGTGATGGATGTTTGTGACAGAGTGATGGATGGTTGTGACGGATGGGTGATGGATGGTTGTGACGGAGGGGTGATGGGTGGTTGTGACGGAGGGGTGATGGATGGTTGTGATGGAGGGGTGATGGATGGTTGTGATGGAGAAGTGATGGATGGTTGTGACTGAAGGGTAAAGGATGGTTGTAACGGAGGGGTGATGGATGATTGTGATGGAGGGGTGATGGCTGATTGTGTCGGAGGGGTGATGGATGGTTGTGACGGAGTGGTGATGGATGGTTGTGATGGAGGGGTGATGGATGGTTGTGACGGAGGAGTGATGGATGGTTGTGATGGAGTGGTGATGGATGGTTGTGATGGAGGGCTGATGGATGGTTGTGATGGAGGGGTCATGGATGGTTGTGACGGAGGGGTGATGGATGGTTGTGACGGAGGAGTGATGGATGATTGTGACGGAAGGGTGGTGGATGGTTGTGACGGAGGGGTGATGGATGGTTGTGATGGAGGGGTGATGGGTGGTTGTGACGGAGGAGTGATGGATGGTTGTGACGGAGGAGTGATGGATGGTTGTGACGGAGGTGTGATGGATGGTTGTGACGGATGGGTGATGGCTGGTTGTGACGGAGGAGAAATGGATGGTTGTGATGGAGGGGTGATGGATGGTTGTGACGGAGGGGTGATGGATGGTTGTGACGGAGTGGTGATGGCTGGTTGTGACGGAGGGGTGATGGCTGGTTGTGACGAAGGGGTGATGGGTGGTTGTGACGAAGGGGTGATGGATGATTGTGACGGAAGGGTGATGGATGGTTGTGACGGAGGGGTGATGGATGGTTGTGACGGAGGGGTGGTGGATGGTTGTGACGGAGGGGTGATGGATGGTTGTGACGGAGGAGTGATGGATGGTAGTGACGGAGGGGTGATGGATGGTTGTGACGGATGGGTGATGGCTGGTTGTGACAGAGGAGTGATGGATGGTTGTGATGGAGGGGTGATGGTGGTTGTGACGGAGGGGTGATGGATGGTTGTGACGGAGGGGTGATGGCTGGTTGTGACGGAGGGGTGATGGATGGTTGTGACGGAGGGGTGATGGGTGGTTGTGACGGAGGGGTGATGGCTGGTTGTGACGGAGGGGTGATGACTGGTTGTGACGGAGCGGTAATGGATGGTTGTGACGGAGGGGTGATGGCTGGTTGTGACAGAGGAGTGATGGATGGTTGTGACGGAGGGGTGATGGATGGTTGTGATGGAGAAGTGATGGATGGTTGTGACGGAGGAGTTATGGATGTTTGTGATGGAGGGGTGATGGATGGTTGTGACAGAGGGGTGATGAGTGGTTGTGACGGAGGGGTGATGGATGGTTCTGAAAGAGGGGTGATGGCTGGTTGTGACGGAGGGGTGATGGATGGTTGTGATGGAGGGGTGATGGATGTTTGTGACAGAGTGATGGATGGTTGTGACGGATGGGTGATGGATGGTTGTGACGGAGGGGTGATGGGTGGTTGTGACGGAGGGGTGATGGATGGTTGTGACGGAGGGGTGATGGATGGTTGTGATGGAGAAGTGATGGATGGTTGTGACTGAAGGGTAAAGGATGGTTGTAACGGAGGGGTGATGGATGATTGTGATGATGGGGTGATG
This sequence comes from Homarus gammarus, assembly GCA_958450375.1. Classification (NCBI taxonomy): domain Eukaryota; kingdom Metazoa; phylum Arthropoda; class Malacostraca; order Decapoda; family Nephropidae; genus Homarus; species Homarus gammarus. The sequence continues at coordinate 94,210 of CAUDMG010001563.1, read as the reverse complement.
GCTGATTGTGACGGAGGGGTGATGGATGGTTGTGACGGAGTGGTGATGGATGGTTGTGATGGAGGGGTGATGGATGGTTGTGACGGAGGAGTGATGGATGGTTGTGATGGAGTGGTGATGGATGGTTGTGATGGAGGAGTGATGGATGGTTGTGACGGAGGAGTGATGGATGGTTTTGACGGAGGTGTGATGGATGGTTGTGACGGATGGGTGATGGCTGGTTGTGATGGAGAAGTGATGGATGGTTGTGACTGAAGGGTAAAGGATGGTTGTAACGGAGGGGTGATGGATGGTTGTGACGGAGGGGTGATGGCTGATTGTGACGGAGGGGTGATGGATGGTTGTGACGGAGGGGTGATGGATGGTTGTGACGGAGGGGTGATGGATGGTTGTGACGGAGGGGTCATGGATGGTTGTGACGGAGGGGTGATGGATGGTTGTCACGGAGGAGTGATGGATGATTGTGACGGAAGGGTGGTGGATGGTTGTGACGGAGGTGTGATGGATGGTTGTGACGGATGGGTGATGGCTGGTTGTGACGGAGGAGAAATGGATGGTTGTAATGGAGGGGTGATGGATGGTTGTGACGGAGGGGTAATGGATGGTTGTGACGGAGTGGTGATGGCTGGTTGTGACGGAGGGGTGATGGCTGGTTGTGACGGAGGGGTGATGGGTGGTTGTGACGGAGGGGTGATGGATGGTTGTGATGGAGGGGTGATGGATGGTTGTGACAGAGGAGTTATGGATGGTTGTGACGGAGGGGTGATGGGTGGTTGTGACGGGGTGATGGATGGTTGTGACAGAGGGGTGATGGCTGGTTGTGACGGAGGGGTGATGGCTGGTTGTGACGGAGAGGTGATGGATGGTTGTGACGGAGGGGTGATGGATGGTTGTGCCAGATGGGTGATGGCTGGTTATGACGGAGGAGTGATGGATGGTTGTAATGGAGGGGTGATAGTTGGTTGTGATAGAGGGGTGATGGCTGGTTGAGACGGAGGGGTGATGGCTGGTTGTGACGGAGGGGTGATGGATGGTTGTGACGGAGGAGTGATGGATGGTTGTGACAGAGGGGTGATGGGTGGCAGTGACGGAGGGGTGATGGATGGTTGTGACAGAGGGGTGATGGCTGGTTGTGACGGATGGGTGATGGATGGTTGTGACAGAGGGGTGATGAGTGGTTGTGACGGAGGGGTGATGGATGGTTGTGACAGAGGGGTGATGGCTGGTTGTGTCGGAGGGGTGATGGCTGGTTGTGACGGAGGGGTGATGACTGGTTGTGATGGAGCGGTAATGGATGGTTGTGACGGAGGGGTGATGGCTGGTTGTGACAGAGGAGTGATGGATGGTTGTGACGGAGGGGTGATGGATGGTTGTGATGGAGAAGTGATGGATGGTTGTGACGGAGGAGTTATGGATGTTTGTGATGGAGGGGTGATGGATGGTTGTGACAGAGGGGTGCTGAGTGGTTGTGAGGGAGGGGTGATGGATGGTTGTGACAGAGGGGTGATGGCTGGCTGTGACGGAGGGGTGTTGGATGGTTGTGATGGAGGCGTGATGGATGTTTGTGACAGAGTGATGGATGGTTGTGACGGATGGGTGATGGATGGTTGTGACGGAGGGGTGATGGGTGGTTGTGACGGAGGGGTGATGGATGGTTGTGACGGAGGGGTGATGGATGGTTGTGATGGAGAAGTGATGGATGGTTGTGACTGAAGGGTAAAGGATGGTTGTAACGGAGGGGTGATGGATGATTGTGATGGAGGGGTGATGGCTGATTGTGTCGGAGGGGTGATGGATGGTTGTGACGGAGTGGTGATGGATGGTTGTGATGGAGGGGTGATGGATGGTTGTGACGGAGGAGTGATGGATGGTTGTGATGGAGTGGTGATGGATGGTTGTGATGGAGGAGTGATGGATGGTTGTGACGGAGGAGTGATGGATGGTTGTGACGGAGGTGTGATGGATGGTTGTGACGGATGGGTGATGGCTGGTTGTGATGGAGAAGTGATGGATGGTTGTGACTGAAGGGTAAAGGATGGTTGTAACGGAGGGGTGATGGATGGTTGTGACGGAGGGGTGATGGCTGATTGTGACGGAGGGGTGATGGATTGTTGTGACGGAGGGGTGATAGATGGTTGTGACGGAGGGGTGATGGATGGTTGTGACGGAGGGGTCATGGATGGTTGTGACGGAGGGGTGATGGATGGTTGTCCCGGAGGAGTGATGGATGATTGTGACGGAAGGGTGGTGGATGGTTGTGACGGAGGGGTGATGGATGGTTGTGACGGAGGGGTGATGGGTGGTTGTGACGGAGGGGTGATGGATGGTTGTGATGGAGGGGTGATGGATGGTTGTGACGGAGGAGTTATGGATGTTTGTGATGGAGGGGTGATGGATGGTTGTGACGGAGGAGTGATTGATGGTTGTGACGGAGGAGTGATGGATGGTTGTGACGGAGGTGTGATGGATGGTTGTGACGGATGGGTGATGGCTGGTTGTGACGGAGGAGAAATGGATGGTTGTAATGGAGGGGTGATGGATGGTTGTGACGGAGGGGTGATGGATGGTTGTGACGGAGTGGTGATGGCTGGTTGTGACGGAGGGGTGATGGCTGGTTGTGACGAAGGGGTGATGGGTGGTTGTGACGAAGGGGTGATGGATGATTGTGACGGAAGGGTGATGGATGGTTGTGACGGAGGGGTGATGGATGGTTGTGACGGAGGAGTGATGGATGGTAGTGACGGAGGGGTGATGGATGGTTGTGACGGATGGGTGATGGCTGGTTGTGACGGAGGAGTGATGGATGGTTGTGATGGAGGGGTGATGGTTGGTTGTGACGGAGGGGTGATGAATGGTTGTGACGGAGGGGTGATGGCTGGTTGTGACGGAGGGGTGATGGATGGATGTGACGGAGGGGGTGATGGGTGGTTGTGACGGAGGGGTGATGGATGGTTGTGACGTAGGGGTGATGGCTGGTTGTGACAGAGGGGTGATGGGTGGTTGTGACGGAAGGGTGATGGATGGTTGTGACGGAGGGGTGATGGATGGTTGTGACGGATGGGTGATGGATGGTTGTGACGTAGGGGTGATGGATGGTTGTGCCGGATGGGTGATGGCTGGTTATGACGGAGGAGTGATGGATTAGGGTGTGTCATAGGAGGGAAGATCAGCTAAAACTAATGGCCCATCACGTTTTTGGTAGATTTTAGTGCATATAAACAGAAAATAATTTCAGTTTCAATATTTTGCAACCTTTTGCTAGGTAAATTTTAGCGTGAAATTTATCGAAAATCTAACGTACAGCTGCATTAGTGCATTACAATTAAATAGTGAACATTGCTTTCTGACTTCATTCTTTAACAACCCAACTAACAATATTTTTTTCTGTTTCAGATTCTAATGCATTTATAAGTCGATAATATTTGCGATGGCTGCTTGTGTCAGGACGAGGAACCAAAAATCCAGCCATCTCAGTCACTATCTTGGGTCTGGTAGAGAGCTCCTGAAGTCGGAGTTGCCTACATTGAGAGATGCTTTGAGATACGGTGTTTTAATCAGGCAAATCAGTGAAAAGAACCAAAGAACTTACACAAACAAAGACATTGCCAGTGATATGACCAAAGCTGTCTTGGCGCAGTACACTCTGGCTAACGCTCAGTTCAAGCCTCCAGTCATAACAAGTCAGAAGAAGATTAGTAAGAGACTGCTAGCCAGTTGGGAAAAGGCAAGAGATATCTCTCTTGGGAGAGGAAAACTTGCAGTTAAGGACAGCTTTGCCAAGCAACTGGACCAATTATTTGACATAATTACTTGCAAGTGCCCAATTGTTCTCTGTCCTGAGTTTGGATGCGATCGTGACTGTAAATCCGAGGCCCACATCTCCTGTATTTGCAAGCGTGAACTGAAGATTCCTGTGATCGAACTGGCATTTGTCAAAGCACAGAGAGAGAAGACTGGCAGTATAGGGGCTCTCATGATTTCTAGCCAAGATATTCCGGAGTCCAAGAGACAGGAGGCTGCACCAGAGACACAGAAGAGGAGAAGAGTTGCCGAGGAAAAGAGACTTGAGAAGGCCCAGGGTGAGGTAAAAAAGGCCGATGATTGGAGTCAAGCTGATTCAGAGTTTAATGACTTCCCCATGGCTGATCCGAGTGCTGACCAGGAGAATGGTGACTTTGTCCCTAAACCAGAAAATAATGATCCCAAACCTTCCAGGCATAAGATTCGAAATAGGAAAGATATCCCGAGCATAGCTCTGGCCAGCATGCGACACCACACTGGTCTCAGAGAAACTGCAGAGATAGCAACAGCTGCCTGGATTGACGGTGGTTTGATAACACCTGATGATGTTCACCTGGTGATAGATCATAACAAAGTAAGGAGAGCTCAGGAGAAACTTGTCAGTAACCTAGAAGAGGAGTTTGATAAGGGGATATGAGATAATGGAATCAATTGTTTGTTCTTTGATGGGAGAAGGGATGACACTAAAGTGTTCATGAAAGTTGGAGATTCTGACAAGTTGTTCCCTACCATGGTGAAGGAGGAACACTACTCCTGCTGCAGTGAACCAGGAGGGAAGTATTTGTGGCATTTCACTCCAGAGAAAGATGACATCAGGAAACCCGCTGAGATAGTGGCAGATAACATTGTGAACTGGCTCAGAGAGAGGAACGTAGACCAGACCCTGCAGGCCATTGGAGGGGACAGCACCAACACGAACACAGGGTGGCAAGGGGGGGTCATACAGTGGATAGAGCGGAAGATTGGGAGGAAGCTGGTCTGGATTGTTTGTGACCTCCACACCAACGAGTTGCCACTCAGACATCTGATCCAGGAGCTGGATGGCAAGACTCTTTCAAACAACAGATGGTCTGGTCCTCTTGGCAAGATGCTGGACTCTGCCACTGAGTTAGAAATAAATCCGAGCTTTGAAAAAATCACAGTTGGCCCTCCACTCGTTGAGCTTGCACATACTGTCATTGACGACCTGAGTACTGACCAGTACTATGGTTACATGATTTGCAGTGCCATCAAAACTGGGGTCATGCCTGATAGACTTGTTTACCTGCAGATAGGTCCAGTCTCACATTCTAGGTGGCTCACAACGGCTCTCAGGTTCTGCAGAATTTGGGTCACTCATCATAAACTGAAAGGGAACCAGCTTCACAACCTGAGACTTATTGTCCAATTCATCGTGAGTGTCTACTTGCCAAATTGGTTCAACACCAAGGTCAAGTCATCGTTCTCCGAAGGTCCGAGGCATGTTCTCTTCCAGCTTGAGCTCCTGAGGAGTCAGCCAAGGAAGGTTGTTCAGATTGTGGAGCAGACTGTGAGGAGATCTTCCTGGTATGCTCATCCCGAGGCAGTTCTGCAGACAATGCTCTGCAGTAAGGATGAGGAGGAGAGAAGAGTGGCAGTCAAAAAGATCTTGGATATGAGACTTATGAGAGGATCTGGGTATGACGAATCAGTTGGTGACGATTCCTTCAGGGTCAGGAAGACTCCTGAAGTCAATCTAGGTGCCAAGACCCTCACTGATCTCATAGATCTGGATAACATCCAGTCTGGCAGTGAGCCCCCTCTTACCTGCAGCCTCACCAATGTTCAAGTCAGAGCTTTCCTGGACAACCCCATGCATGTCCCTGCCTGGCCCTCGCACACCCAGAGTATAGAGCGTTGTGTACAGCAAGTGAGCGAGGCCAGCAGTCACGTGTACAGCCAGGAGAGGAGGGAAGGCTACATCCGAGCTCAGGTGGTCAGCAGGGAGGTGATGAGTAGAAACAGAAGCAAGAAAGACATGTTCTCTATGGTGTGCAGCAACACCGGGTCGTAGTAGTAAAACCGGTTTTTGTATTTGATGATTTTGTTTTCTAAAGGAATATTAAATTTAATAAATGTGTCAAGATCATTCGTTTCACTATTCTGGATCATTTTCATCCTAATAAATTAACCTGATACATTTACTTTACTTTAAATAAGCTATTTAGTGGTGTTGGTAAAAGGGTGGGAATACTGAATTTTCATAAGATTTCAAGTTAAAATTTACCTAGCAAAAAATGAAAACTTTTCAAATCTGAAGATATCACATGATTCTGCTCATAGAACTACATCATTAATACCATGGGCCGATTTTTCAAACTCAAAAAAAAAAAATTCGCCTCCGTATGACACACCCTAATATCTTATTGTTTGTAAAATAAACAACAGGTACTCTACCTGTACTGTAAGTTTTATAATATACACAACAGTAAAAACTTCGTTAGTGTATATAAAGACATATTAATGTTCAGAAAACAGGATTCAAGCTTTAGTAACATTGATCTTGGGTTCTGAACCAGACCAAGAACTCAATAGTGATTTTCCAAGTAATTCACACAGTATTATGTTCATCAGTTAACAGCAACTTGTATTATGGTCTGAAAACCAAAATTCAAATTTTTGTAGCGACCTTTGGATCAGTAGCCCCAGAATCAATAGGGAGTTTTCTCTCCCTTGGAGCATTATCATGTTTCTCGGCCATGAAAACTCTTGTTACAGTTCGGCAGCTAAAAATGTTAAGAGAGGCAGCCATTATCCTCCCCGCTGTGTGCACCATAAGAGTTAGTTAATGAACTGATCCTCGTCTACAGTAGCTGCCTGAGGTGTGTCAAGAGTAGCCTTAGTGGTAGTTGATGAAGCAAGTCCTCACACACCCTGTGGCTCTTACACACCCGGTAGCCCTCACACACCCTGTGGTTCTCACACACCCTTTGGTCCTCACATACCCTGTGGCCCTTACGCACCCTGTGACCCTCACACACCCTGTGGTTCTCATACACCCTGTGGCTCTTACACACCCTGTGGCCCTTATACACACTCTCTGTGACCCTCACAAAACCCGTGTCCCTTACACACCTTGTGACCCTGACACACCCTGTGACCCTCACACACTCTGTGGCCCTAATACACCCTGTGGCCCACGCACACCCTGCAGCCCCCACGCGCCCTGTGTGGCACCTCATACACACTAACACTCATACACCCTGTGGCCCTTACACATCCTGTGTGAGGGCCACCAGGTGTGAGAGAGCCACCGGGTATGTTAGAGACACCGGGTGCGTGAGGGCCACCAGGTGTGTGTGAGGGCTAGAGGGTTATGTGAGGCCCACAGGGTTATGTGAGGCCCACAGGGTCATGTGAGGCCCACAGGGTGTGTGAAGGCATTCGGGTGCGTGAGGGACACCGGGTGTGTGAGGACCACAGGGTATGTGAGGGCCACAGGGTGTGTGAAGACATCCGGGTGTGTGAGGGCCATCGGGTATATAAGGACCACAGGGTATGTGAGGGCCAGCAGGTGTGTGAGGGCCACAGGGTGTGAGGGCCACAGGGTGTGTGAGGGCCATTGGGTGTGTGAGGAACACAGGGAGTGAATACACTGGTTTATTACAAGTTATTGATAATTTTTACAATGGTTGGGACTGGGCTGTTCTTATAGCGAGCAGTTCGTGCACGTATGGGCTGGATGCGGTTGTGGTGTCGAACAGCAATTCTCGGGCTAGGGATCTCAGGTGGTAGCAGGAGCCGGTGTCGAGGATGGTGTAGAAGCTTCTTACCAAATTTGCAGATGAGGTCGTGTTGATGGCCAGTGAAAGTCGAAAGGGTCAGTGTGTTGAGCGCTTCTTGATATGTGGAGTAGGAAGGGGAGAGAATAATCTTGCATGCCCTCTTTTGCACTTTTTCTAGGTGTTTACGTTGTGTGACATTTAGGGAGGAAGACCAGGTAGGGGAGGCATAGGTGAGCTTGGGAAGTATGAATGTCGTGTAAACACTGAGGAGCTCGGGTGCAGGAACTCCGAGGAACTTGAGTCGGCGGAGGAGGTGGAGACGGAAACTGGAGGATTTGACAACTTCACTGACGTGTGGTTTCCAATTTAGTTTGTTGTCTATGGTGACGCCGAGGAGCTTCGTGGAATCTACAACCTGGAGTGTGTTCGGACCTAAAGTAATGGAAGGAGGTGGGACAATGTCGGAGGAGAGGTTGATGTGCATACCATGGTCTTGGTATGGTTGATGGTGACATGGTTGTTGGTGGCCCAGTTTTGGAGACTGTTCAATAAATCCTGAAGGGCGGTATAGTCGGGAGCAGAATTGTTGACGCTCATCCCAATGGTGGAGTCGTCGACATATTTCCAGCGAGCAGGAGTTTCTCTTAGGGCATCATTGATGAGCATAAGGAAGCAGAGTGGTCCCATTTTAGTGCCTTGGGGGACGCCACAGGTGAGTGACTGAAAGGTGGAGACAGCCCCTCGGAAGCGTACAGCTTGGCGTCGGTCACTGAGGAAGTCTGTAAGCCATGGTATAAGATTTCTCCGAAGCCCGAGGTCAATAGCTTTGTTGGTGATTATATTGTGGTCGACTAGGTCGAATGCTTTAGCGAAATCAATGAAGGCGACAGCTACAGACGTTTTTCGTTTCTCGAGATGGCGGTATATGTAATCGAGAAAGCTGACAAGACAGTAAGTGGTGGAGGACGTTTTTATATTGCCAAATTGCTGAGGGTCTACGACTCCTGCAATATCAGCATAAGCCCAGTCGAACACAAGACTTTCACAGATTAGGCTGGGTATTGGGGTGATTGCAATAGGTCGTAGCTGATTTAATGATTGTGGGCTGGTTGACTAGGGCACTGGTGATACATAAGAGGTCTTCCAGTCAGCTGGGCATCTGGCTTGACTGAGAGAAGCATTGATGTGTGTGTGTGTGTGAGGGTGATAGGGTGTGTGTGTAAGGGATCACAGGGTGTGTGTGGTGGCACAGGGTGTGCGAAGGCCAAAGAGTGTGTGAGGGCCATAGGGTGTGTGAGGGCCACAGGGTGTGTGAGGCACCAGAGGATATGTAGGGGCCACAGGGTGTGTAAGGGCCAGGTCCAGAGGGTATGAGAGGCCAACAGGGTGCGTGAGGGCCACAGGGTATGTGAAGGCAACAGGGTGTGTGAGGGCCACAGGGTGTGTTAAGGTCACGAGGCATGTGAGGGCCCCAGGGTATATGAGGGCCACAGGGTGTGCTAAGTTCACAGGGTGTGTGAGGGCCACAGGTTGTGAGAGGGCCACAGGGTGTGAGGGCCAGAGGATATGTGAGGGCTACAGGGTGTGAAAGGGCCATAGGGTGTCTAAGGGCCAGAGGGTATGTTAGGCCCACAGGGTGTGTGAGGGCTACAGAGTATGTGTGGGCCACAGGGTGTGCCAAGGTCACAGGGTGATTGAGGGCCAGAGGGTGTGAGAAAGTCACAGGGTGTGTGAGGGTCACAGGGTGTGTGAAGGTCACAGGGTGTGTGAGGGCCACGGGGTGTGTGAGGGCCACAGGTTGATTGAGGGCCAGAAAGTGTGTGAGGGTCACAGGGCGTGTGAAGGTCACAGGGTGTGTGAGGGCCACAGGGTGTGTGAGGGCCTCAGGGTATATGAGGGCCACAGGGTGTGTGAAGGTCACAGGGTGATTAAGGGCCAGAGAGTGTGTGAGGGTCACAGGGCGTGTGAAGGTCACAGGGTGTGTGAGGGCCGCAGGGTGTGTGAGGGCCTCAGGGTATATGAGGGCCACAGGGTGTGTGAATGTCACAGGGCGTGTGAAGGTCACAGGGTGTGTGAAGGTCACAGGGTGTGTAAGGGCCTCAGGGTATATGAGGGCCACAGGGTGTGTGAGGGTCACAGGGTGTGTGAGGGTGACAGGGTGTGTGAGGGCCTCAGGATATATGAGGGCCACAGGGTGTGTGAATGTCACAGGGTGTGTAAGGGTCACAGGGTGTGTGAAGGTCACAGGGTGTGTGAAGGTCACAGGGTGATTGAGGGCCAGAGGGTGTGTGAGGGTCACAGGGCGTGTGAAGGTCAAAGGGTGTGTGAAGGTCACAGGGTGTGTGAGGGTCACAGGGTGTGTGAGGGCCTCAAGGTATATGAGGGCCACAGGGTGTGTGAAGGTCACAGGGTGTGTGAGTACTACAGAGTGTGTGAGGGCCATGGAGTGTACAAGGGCCACATGATATGTGAGGCCATATCGTTTGCAAGGGCCACAGGATGTGTGGGGGCCAGAAGGTGTGTGGGAGCCAGAGGGTGTGTGGGGGCCAGAGGGTGTAACGGCCACTATTTGCCTGGATCAAGGTGTGTGGCGTTTACAAATAGGTCAAACCTGACCAGTACACTCAGGCTTAAGCCACAGTTACCTCCAGCTTATGCAACTTCTCACCCGGGCACTGGTAAACACAGCTGTGAGTGCTAGCTCCCAAATTTGGGATGTTTTTGAGCCTATTACATTATTTGAAGGATATATAGACTTACCTACTTGTGTATGAAGACCTGAGGATAGGATAAGTATCGTCAAGCAACTTTGGTGTTGGGAACTTACTGTTTACCACACGAAAATAACTGCTCGGGGTCCCATCACTCCTGGCTGGGTGTTGTGGAATGTCAACATTGCCCCATGGAAAGTGAATTATCGCTTAAGAACTCTACATGGAAGAGTAAAGAAAAGATAGTATTGGACGAAGTTCTTGAAGACCTTGAGTTGAGTAGTGATGAGTCTAATACGAGTGATGAAGCACAAGGGAAGTCCGAAGAAAATACAGCTATAACAAGAGGTAGTGAAAAAAGAAAGAAATTTCTAAAAGGATGAGGGAGACAAGCTGGCAAGAGGACAGTGAAAGCGGAGAAGTGAGAGAGGAGAAGAGACAAAAAAATCTAGGACAAAACACGTGTGTGGGTGGTAATAATAATGGAAATAACAGAAAGGAGATAGTGGAGAATGGATCAAGAACAGAGCAAAGTATGGAATTTGAAGGAAGCAGACAAGAACACACACAAGGTAATGTTGGTCGTGTCAGGAAGAGATTAATTTTTCCAGTCATGCCCGATGACCTTCCTTGAAAAATTAAAATGGGCAGTACAACTAGGACGGGAGCATCGCAGCTTTGAGCCTCTTTTGAAAGAAGGCACACACAAGCCTTATCTTACAGTGGGGACCATGGAGGCTGTGGAAATGTTGACAACTGTTGGGTACAAGGGATTACTGATGGTTTTGCCAGAGGAGAGCGACATACTACTTACAAAGGTTATAATCTTCAGGTACCCTGTAATACTAGATCCAGAATACATATTGGATGACGAAAGATATGTTTGGGTCAAAAGGCGAAGAGAGAAGCCAGGTTATTGCTCTAATGAGAGGAAAGGTTCCAGAGAAAGTGTTCATCACAGGAGCAAGGTATAGGAAGATGGCACTATATGTGGAGGGACCAATAATGTGTTTCACGTGTTGCAGATGGGGACATAAGGCCTGGAGCTGTCAACTGGACCCACGTTGTAGATTCTGTGGGAGAAGCACGAATCTAGCAACTGTAAGGACAAGATCAAAGCAGGAGAGAAAGTGAAGCCTTCTTGTTGTAATTGTGGTAAAACTCACAATGCTAGTTCAATTGCATGCTAGATGAGGCCACGTATGAGAAGTGACCAACAAAGGAATTGTTCCAGAGAACACTGAAGAAGTACGCTGTGGTCTGACAGTGACAAGACAGCAGGAGAACACACAGACAGTGATCCCTGAGAATGCCTGGCATGAAGATTCAAGAAGGATATGGACTGCGCTTGCTGCCGGAAGAGTTGTTGATGCCAGGAACAAACAGAGTAATAAACAAGTAGCAAGTGAGAGTAGTGGTGCAGCCCTCCAGGTTAGTGATAAAACTGTGCAAGAAATTCTGGGAGAAGAGGTGCGTAAGATGTTTCAGCTTTTGCAAAAGTTAGGTCAGAAAATAGAAGTGATAGAGAAAAGACTTGATACAGTGATAAACAAAGAAAGGGAAAACAAAGCTGTGAATAATGTAGAATTAGAAGGGAAAGAGGAAAGTGAAGAGCTCAAGCTTTTGAAAAATTCAGTGCTTAAAATAAGTATTACAGGGAAGGAGAGGAAAATAAAGGATTGTGTAGTGCAGGGAGCAACAACTGAAAGTTTTAAAAATGTGTTGGTAAAGTGTAAAGATGCTGATAAAGAAAAACTTTTGAGGAAATGGGAATCTGTGCAGGAGGATTGGGCCTTCTTAAAGAATCTGACTGGAAAGGATATAAAATGCGTAAATATTAATCATGGATCTAGCTAGCCTTAAGATAATGTCCTGGAATGGTAATGGTCTACGAAATAGAGTGAAAGATGTACATTACTTTACCCTTAAAAATAATATTGACATAATTACCCTTCAAGAGACTGGGGACAGGAAAGGCCACCTGCTTAAACTGTCTGGATATAAGGGATTTCATCTCTATTCGGGTGAAGGTATAAGAGGGGTCTCAACATACATTCAGAATTCCACACCAGCAGAACTAGTTGGAAGCCCGAGTAGAGTACAAGGAATAGAAAGTGTCTGTATAAACTTATATTTGAAGGAAGGAGAATTGAACATAGCAAATTTGTATATTTCTGGAGGCTGTTTTGACCCCAACTTCTTACCAGATTGCATGTTTTTGGACTCAACTTTGGCTGTAGGAGATTTTAATGCTCGACATCGAAGACTCGAAACAATGGGGAGAATTAATAGTAATGATATAAAATTTTGGCAATTTTAACAAGATCACCCAGATACTTACTTGTTAGGAAATGAGGAAGTGACTCATATTAAAGGAGGAAGGTTAGACTATGCTTGCATGATAAGCAGTCAGGGAGTCCAGGGAGAATGTGAGATAATAAGGGAGCTAGTCAGTGACCATTTTGTTGTGTATGTTCAATTACCATTAGGGAAGAGACAGGTGAGATATAGGAGGAAGAGATTGAAACTAAACAAGGATGACACAGAAGTGTTTACCCAAAATATAGAGAAATGGTACAGAAATTATACACCAGTCTGTATGGATAGCTTTTATAATGACTTAGTTGGGGAGATAGAAAGATATTTAACTAAGTCAACACAGAAAAAGATAAATGATAAGACACATGGGGCTAGGAAACACTGCTATACCAATGACAAAATGTTGAAGGGATGGACACAAATGTTAAGGGCAGCACATAAAGATTGGGTAAAGAATGGTAGAAGAGAAGAAGATAGGGAAATCTTCATGGATATAGCCAAAATATGTGGGCAGGCTAGGAAGGAGGCAACGGAGAAATATTGGCAAGACTTTGCACAGCACATTGGGGAGAGTAAAAATCTCAAAGAAATATGGCAGGATATTAACAAAATTAGAGGAAAAAGGAGTAATTTTATTAGTCATCCTCATCCAGAGGAAGAAGCTAATAAACTGGTTGACAAATGGGCTAAAGCAGCTAGTGTTGCCTCCCTGCCTAACAGGACAATAGAAGCATTAGATGAGTGGCAAAATGAAAGAAGAAGATTTATTTCATCAGCTCTAAATATTTGTGATGTAACATGTGTAGATATTACTCAAGATGAGTTATTAAATGCTGTTAAAAAAGGAAAATCTACAGCACCAGGCGAAGATGGTGTGACTTATGAAATTTTGAACTGCTTAGTTGGCATGGAAAATAGTCCATTATTAGATTTATTCAACATGAGCTATACAGAGGGTAGATTACCAACAGAATGGAAGAAAGCGATAGTTATTCCTGTCCCTAAGGCAACTGGTGGATACAGGCCAGTGTCTTTAACATCTTGTTTTTCCAAGATGATGGAGAGAGTATTATTAAATAGGCTTGTATATATTGTGGGGGAAAATCTATCTTGTAATTTATTTGGTTTTTTGGAAGGGAAATGTACTTCAGACTGTGTTATAAAATGTTTATCAAATGATGCAGACAGATGTAGAGTTTTTGTGGATTTACAAGGAGCATTTGATAAAGCTCACAGTGAAGTAGTTATGAATGAACTGGCTGCTCTAGGGGTATCAGGAAAGTTGTTACACTGGATAGGTGACTACTTGCATGGAAGGAGAATCTGTGTATGGTATCAGGGATGTTTGTCTGAGGAAAGAGCACTTGAACTAGGCACTCCCCAAGGGGGAGTATTGAGTCCAATGTTATTTAATGTGTTAATGAACAAGATAGCCTCACACAAATATCCTAAAGGAGTTGTAACCATCATTTATGCAGATGACATCTTATTTCAAGGAAACTCTGTAAAAAATTTGCAGATTGAATTAAATAATTTTAGGGTTCTTTCTCAAAAGATGGGCTTAGTTATCAATGAAGAAAAAACCAAGTGTGAATGTAAAGGAACTGAATCCGTTTTTCTAAATGGAAAAATTGTTGAGAAAGTGTCAAAGTATAAATATTTAGGAATGTATATTGGCTTTACTAGTGAAAGTAAAGAGGCAGAAATATATCATGTCCTCACTCAATGTAGAGCAAGATTACAGCCCTTGAAGGCTCTAGCATGTTGTGGTAAAGGTGCTGGGGAACCCATACTGAGAATGATGTGTATTTCTACCATCAGATCACTTATAGACTATGCAGCACCTGTCCTCTCTTGTACTGGTGAAGGAAGGCTACGGAAGCTTGAGATCATGCAAAATGAAGCAATGAGAATAATTTTAGGGTGTCAAAAGAATGCAATGATTGAGATAATGAAAATGGAACTAGGGTTACAGAGCATTTCACAGAGGGTCAATGAAATTAATACAGTTGCAGCAGTTCGATTAATGAGAGGGAACAGTGGGGGGTAAATTTGTACAATACTGTATATAAATGATGGTTTAAAAGATAAAAGGACCTTCTGCAGGCAAGGCAAGACAGGATACATGAATGGATTAGTAAATTTTATTAAGAAATGTAATCTGGCAGACTGGTGTACAACTGTTCAGAAGAGTTGTAAGAATCCACCCTGGGAAGAACGAGACGTAGAGTTAGACATAGTGCCTCTCACAATGAAGAAATCATTACATGAACCAGGACAGTTAAGGGCTTTATATGGGAATAAGATTAGTAATTTGCCTAAAATAAACACATTACATGTATATTGTAAGTGAACAGGATAAAGAATGTAGAGTTTGTAGAACATCTAGATCCTATACCCTGCCACATTATATACTGTACTGTAATGCCCATTGCTTAATGTATATAGAAATGCCCATATAAATAATGTTCCCATGCAAATAGAGTGGATGTTTAAAAATAGGAAAATAGATGAAATATTAAATAAATATAGAAATTTTGCATCTAGAATATAACTATGTATTATAACTGATTATATGAAATATTAGGGATTTATGTGAGTCCTGAGAGGGACATTCCTGGACTGAGGTGGGGATGACTTATGTCACTTCATCCCTTTGAGATGTATTAATGTTTTTTGTATCTCAATAAATGTATCAATCAATCAATCCAGCTTATGTAAACCGGTACTAACCGCAGACGTCTTTAATTATATACAAACTTGCAAAGTACAATGTATTTATGAATGCCTCACCAAGGACCTTCTCGTGTGTTCAAATACTGAAATTGAAATTGAAATATTTTATAGACAATAATACTATTACATCAAAAGGACTATGCAGTATACTACTCCCACCCTCACCTATGCCATCCCCTTCTGGGGTTACCAAAAGTTATAAATGTTATAGCAACACATGGATTATTTCAAACCAATAAAATAGTTCATTTTGACATGAACACTGTACTACATTAAAAGAATAGATAATTTAATCTTATACAAAGTTAAAGGTTATCATAACCTTGGAGCAAAATTTTTATACAATGAAAAAATAAGATTTTTTCCATAATTTTCAGTAATATTTGTATCCCAATCATAGTCTCATTATAACAGTATCAACAGATGGTAAGTTAGTCCCGTAAGTTACATTGGTGTTTTGTAACTCATACAAATAATGCTGAAAACTCTAGCTACATATGACAATCACTTCTCTTTCAAATGCCGAGAGAGGAACTTAATGGTTTGTGTGGTAATGTTGACGCTGTGTCGGCCACCTCTTAAGAGACAATGGGCTGATTGATTGTGGTAATTACATCCCTGGCGACGTAACAGCGTAAGGATATATTTCGCCGAATTAAATTTAATGTTTAAAAGACTAAAATAAAATATTGCAAGTTAAAAACATATTAAATAAAATAGAACTTTCATAAAACTATTTAAATGTTAATAAATAACACTCAAAGCTTGTGTCGAAGGCCGGCTTCCTCCACATAGGAGAGGAGGACTAGGCTGTTCACTACTTGTCAATTATCACAACAAATATTTTTTCGAAAGTTCATTATTCGAGAAGTACATTTTCCTTAATGAGCTGAAGTGTCTATGATTTTCGAATCAATGATCATCCGAAACATTTTCAAACAAATTGAATCATTCAATGAAAGAACTTTCGAACAAAGATAACTAATGTTGGAAATTTATCACAACCAAGAATGATGATCTCACAATTTTTCTCAAAGCAGAAGATATGAAGCTAACGTATGGTAACGAAACATACCGTAATGATCTTTGGGAAATTTGGGTAAAGTTAGGTTAGCTTTGGTCGCTTCGTATCACCAATAAATGATTGGTTTTGGACACTTGGAGTTTAGTCGTGGTAATATTTTTAACATTATTTTCCCTAAAAAGAAGATACAACTCAGTACCGCGCGACACCTTGGGGCAGTGCATGGACGCTCACCGCTCTCTGTGACTTTATTAATTGTATTGGTAATTTAATGCAGCGCGTTATATGATGAATTTCCACACTGTGATCACACACAGAAGACCTCCTGGGAAAAAAGTTGGATACATATGGTGAAGTGTTTACTAAGTGTCTTAACGGTGAAGGAAAGTGGCAGGACACCGGGTGCACAACGCCTTCTTGAGGAGTCAGGTAAGACGCTGTTGTTGTCGGTGTGTGTTGTGTTTTGAAGGAACAATAAAAAATCTTGTATCTTTAATGGGAAAAATTTCCTCAACTTGGTGTTAAGGCTGGAACACACTCGTTAAATATTAGCCTTTTCGTTTTCCCTTGTTCGTGTTAAGAATAAAAACTGTGTGTTCCGCTCGGACCGCCATCTTGGACCGCCAAGTTCGCGTTCCTCCTCCCAGTTTATTTTTTTCTTCTGTATTATCGTTTCGGTCATCCAGCGAATTTGCGGATTTTAAATTCCCAACATTATGTTGGGTTAGGGTAGGATTTAATCAGGGTTTTTCGATGGTTTTAGGGTATTATTTTACTTTCGCACATAGCGTGGGTGGGTTCATAGTATAAGCTTGTTTGGTATATATTAATAAAATTATCTTTGTATTTGTCATAATACCCAGAGTTTATTGATTGGTTGAGCATGTATGCATGTTATTTAGAGTAACTCGGCAACAATTTTGATCTGATAATTGTGTGATTTTGTTTGTTTACGTTTATAATTGAAAATGGACTACTAAATGTTTAAAATGATTGAACTTAAACTTTTGGGTGGGATTTTGGGGAAATGTCATGTAGGCGTCCGTGTTTTTGGTGAAGATCAGTTGAAGGTCAAGGGGATGCGATATATAAATTGTGATCATAGATACAATCGATATAAAAAACTAAGAATAATTCGGACTAAATTGGCGTTTTTTAAGAATACATTAACCCAGTACCTCCCGGTGTTGTGCCCCAGGAGTAACTCACCCTATACTGGTGCAGTTTCTAGACAGGTTAGCGTAGACACGAGCCTGCAGCTGGAGCGGAGGTCGTACGCGGTGCCACAGAACCTCCGCCTTGGTGATATTAGTTCCCTCCTGTGACTTCGGTTAATCCATCTTCAGTGTCCGGTTATACCCTTCTTGTGACCCGTTATACCTCTTCCTGTGTCCGGTTATACCCCCTCATGTGACCCGTTATACCCCCTCCTGTATCGGGTTATACCCCTTCATGTGACCCGTTATACCTCTTCCTGTGTCCGGTTATACCCCCTCATGTGACCCGTTATACCCCCTCCTGTATCGGGTTATACCCCTTCATGTGACGCGTTATACCTCTTCCTGTGTCCGGTTATACCCCCTCATGTGACCCGTTATATCCCCTCCTGTATCGGGTTATATCCCTTCATGTGACCAGTTATACCTCCTCCTGTGCCTCGGTTATAACCCAACTATGAGCGGCAGTAACCATGACTGTTATCATTACATTACAGAAAAGGTGATAGTGATAATAACTTTCCCTGGCGCAATGTTGCAGGTATATATACGGTTTTAAATACCATGTGACCCAAACGTTCACTTGCAATAATACTGAAAAACTATTTTTAGTTCGTATATTGGAAACAAATATATTTATGATATTACTGTGTATATAATATATAAATGTTTTACACACACGTCAAAGTGACACCAGGATACAAGACTCGTGGCTCTTATGGTTACTGGGGCCAGATTTCAGCATCAATAATCTGTTTATGTCTTCCCGTTCAAGAATATACTTTAAACTAAACTAGACTAGAATTCAGAATAACATGGCAAATTAAATTACCGTATACAATTAACTTCAATGCATGTATACCATGTTGGTTTCCTAGTGGCTACTGTACTTGCATATTATATTAAGCACGTGTTATTGTTGAAAATTTGTTGGTGTATTAAGGGAATTACCCGGGCACAGGTCCCTGACCCACATGGGGCCGGGGGTAACAAAAGGCAAAAACAAATTGCATCATAAAAAATGCTGAAATAAAAAACAAAAAAACAAATAGATCAGGAGTGACAAACGATAAATATGTTTTGTTGTAAGAGAAACAATTGAGACCCTTCAGCTGTGTGTAAATGAGGTAGAAAGTCAGTCAAGATCAGCAAACTAGGACTTGGTCACAATACTGTTACTATTAAGATTTAGCTCATAGATGTTCACTATCTCTGGCTGAAATATGGCATGGATATGGGCATGTACTTCAGAAGTGTTCGGAAGGTAATATTTTAGGAGGATGGACCTCCACTGCCAAAGGTGGATAACTCCTTCAACAAAAACACGTCTGAGTTGGTGGCAGACTCAGACCTAAAAGTGGGTCCCTTGTATCCCACTGCAGTTTTTAATTCAGAGAACTGATGTTTGGTAACTGCCTTGTCGTGGTGAGGAGCTTCAGTTCTCTCGATCTAGTAATCACTGTTGGTGGGTGTTTGTTGACACTGGTAGGACCACCATGGCGAACTGGTTGCTGGTGAGGTTCTTAAGTGGAATTTATTTTTACACAAGAGACAGTGAACGACTCAAAATTATGAAGTCTGTCTCTGAGTCACCTGTTTCGTGCACTTTAGATATATCAGAAACACCACCATACAAAACTACCACGAAAAGTCTGAATGAATAACGTTGAAATCTATATCATCCTTACCTACAAGATCCTCAAGTGTAGATGTCAAATATTGCCAGTAGTGTCAAGAGCATTTTCTCCACAACTGTACGGAATATTGAGAAGCTTTTGCGTTAGTGAGAGCTAAAAGCTTGGAGAGACCAGTAAGTTGTCTCGGGTCGTTTCCTTCAACTGGTAAGGAGGTGAGGGCGAGAGGGCAAGACTGGTCAACTAAATCGTGGACCAGTCTTGCCATACTTGTGACACTGATCGTATTTCTTTAATCTTTTCGTTCCATTTGCGACCACATGTTTACGACCTCACGATTGTCTGAACTTCTGTTCGACTTTTGGAAACTACGACTACTTGTACACATGTGTCAGAGTTCTCAGTTAAGACTTGGACAACACAATGTTCTGTGGTAAAGAGTACCAAGTATCTTCGTTATAAACAGGTAAAAATATAAGATATGATAAAGTAAAGCATCGACAAGCTACATGTTTTGTCTATTATGATAGTCATCAGGTACGAGTCGATAAATGAGACGTCCAGATATTACCAGGTGCTATCACAGAAACCCTCCAACAACTTGGTGTGTTAAGTGAGGTGCTGTCTGGTTAGGTATATATATATATATATATATATATATATATATATATATATATATATATATATATATATATATATATATATATATATATATATATATGCTGATAACCACCAGGAAAGAAGAAAACACGAAGTTCCCAAGCGCTGAAGATGTGAATTACACGAAAGCGCTTGGGAACTTCGTGTTTTCTTCTTTCCTGGTGGTTATCAGCATATACCTAGATCAGAAAACAGAGGAGGACAAGTGATCTCGGGTCCTTCGTGCCCGGTGAAAGTTTGAACGCTTGTGCTTGGCTAGCGTACAGCGAATGAGGGTGCGGCAAGTCTGTAGACTTGCATGGTTAATTCGGGTGCGCCAAGTCCGTAGACTTGCATCGTTTTCCATCGTAAATAAAATTGTTGATTAATGCCTTCCTAAAGAAATCATCGACATGGGACCAGGTTTGTTCTATTCTACGAATTTTTTGCGATTTTTCCACCAAGTTTGATGAAAAGATATTGTGACGTTTCGGCTACCCAGAACATACAGTATACACACGGCTAGTCCTATAGTATCTTAGACAAGTGATTGTCGGCCCTTCGTGCCCGGTGGCGAGTCCGGTGGTACAGTTTACAGAGGCGTGAAAGTTCGAACGCTCGTGCTTGGCTAGCGTACAGCGACATCGTTTTCCAGATGGTCGTGGTTGTTATAATTATGGTCGTGGTTGTTATAATCATGGTCTTGGTTCTTATATTCATGGTCGTGCTTGTTATAATTATATTCGTGGTTGTTATAATCATGGTCGTGGTTGATATAATCATGGTCGTGATTATTATAATCATTGTCGTGGTTGTTATAATCATGGTCGTTGTTATAATCATGGACGTGGTTGTTATAATCATGGTCGTGCTTGTTATAATCATAGTCGTGGTTGTTATAATCATGGTCGTGCTTGTTATAATCATAGTCGTGGTTATAATCATGGTCATGCTTGTTATAATCATAGTCGTGGTTGTTATAATCATGGTCGTGGTTGTTATAATCATGGTCGTGATTGTTATAATCATGGTCGTGGTTATATTCATGGTCGTGCTTGTTATAATCATAGTCGTGGTTGTTATAATCATAGTCGTGGTTGTTATAATCATGGTCGTGGTTGTTATAATCATGGTCGTTGTTATAATCATATTCGTGGTTGTTATAATTATGGTCGTGGTTGTTATAATCATGGTCCTGGTTGTTATAATCATGGTCCTGGTTATTAGGTACTGTAAGTATGTAGTATATTATAGGAAGGAATAGAATAAAAGTTAGAATAATTAGTTAAAGAAATATTCGCCATAAGGAGAGGGTAAAATCATAAAAAAAAAAATTATTATGAATCACCGATGATCATTCCGAGATAAATTATATTATGAAGAGAAGTGACCTTGATTCTGGTTAGATTAGTCACCATCCGCTTAAATCATCACTTGTGTTAAGTCATCATAGTCGTCATGTGCGTTAGTCAGTTTTAGGCCCATCTCCCACGACTGACCGACCATCGATGTTCTTTCCGCGCGAGGGTGTTACTTTTTAATGCATCTTATTATTTACGCTGGTGGATGTAAGACCAGCTACCCTCACTGACGCGGCTATGGTCAATTTGGTGTTATACTTGTTTATAAATGCCTTCTAATCTGTCTCAAGTCTGTCCGTCCTGTCTATTATCATCCCAACTGCCTGTGGGGGAGTTGATCCTGTAGGTGCAGCAGCAGCAGGTGGTGGTGGTGGTGGACTGTGGGGGAGTTGATGCTGTAGGTGCAGCAGGTGGTGGTGGTGGACTGTGGGGGAGTTGATCCTGTAGGTGCAGCAGCAGCAGCAGGTGGTGGACTGTGGGGGAGTTGATCCTGTAGGTGCAGCAGCAGCAGCAGGTGGTGGTGGACTGAGGGGGATTTGATCCTGTAGGTGCAGCAGCAGCAGCAGCAGGTGGTGGTGGTGGACTGTGGGGGAGTTGATCCTGTAGGTGCAACAGCAGCAGGTGGTGGTGGTGGACTGTGGGGGAGTTGATCTTGTAGGTGCAGCAGCAGCAGCAGGTGGTGGTGATGGACTGTGGGGGAGTTGATCCTGTAGGTGCAGCAGCAGCAGCAGGTTGGTGGTGGTGGACTGCGGTGGGAGTTGATCCTGTAGGTGCAGCAGCAACAGCAGCAAGTGGTGGTGGTGGACTGTGGGGAAGTTGATCCTGTAGGTGCAGCAGGAGCAGCAGGTGGTGGACTGGGGGGAGGTGATCCTGTAGGTGCAGCAGCAGCAGGTGGTGGTGGTGGACTATGGGGGAGGTGATCCTGTAGGTGCAGCAGCAGCAGGTGGTGGTGGTGGACTATGGGGGAGGTGATCCTGTAGGTGGAGCAGCAGCAGGTGGTGGTGGTGGACTATGGGGGAGGTGATCCTGTAGGTGCAGCAGCAGCAGGTGGTGGTGATGGACTATGGGGGAGGTGATCCTGTAGGTGGAGCAGCAGCAGGCGGTGGTGGTGGACTATGGGGGAGGTGATCCTGTAGGTGGAGCAGCAGCAGCAGGAGGTTGTGGTGGCCTGTGGGGGAGTTGATCCTGAAGGTGCAGCAGCAAGTGGTGGTGGTGGCTTGTGGGGGATTTGATCCTGTAGCTGCAGCATCAGCAGCAGGAGGTTGTGGTGGCCCGTGGGGGAGTTGATCCTGCAGTTGCAGCAGCAACAGCAGGTGGTGGTAGTGGGCTGTGGGGGAGTTAATTCTGTAGGTGCAGCAGGTGGTGGCAGTGGACTATGGGGGAGGTGATCCTGTAGGTGCAGCAGCAGCAGCAGGTGGTGGTGGCCTGTGGGGGAATTGCTCCTGTAGGTGCAGCAGCAGCAGCAACAGCAGGTGGTGGTGGTGGCGGCCTGTGAGGGAGGTGATCCTGTAGGTGCAGTGGCAGTAGCAGCAGGTGGTGGTGGTGGACTGTGGGGAAGGGGATCCTGTAGGAGCAGCGGCAGGTGGTAGTGGACTGTGGGGGAGTTGATTCTGTAGGTGCAGCAGCAGCAGCAGCAGCAGGTGGTGGACTGGGGGGAGGTGATCCTGTAGGTGCAGCAGCGGCAGCAGCAGGTGGTGGACTGGGGGGAGGTGATCCCGTAGGTGCAGCAGCAGCAGGTGGTGGTGGTGGACTATGGGGGAGGTGATCCTGTAGGTGCAGCAGCAGCAGGTGGTGGTGGTGGCCTGTGGGGGAGTTGATCCTGTAGGTGCAGCAGCAGCAGGTGGTGATGGTGGACTGTGGGGGAGTTGATTCTGTAGGTGCAGCAGCAGCAGGTGGTGGACTGGGGGGAGGTGATCCTGTAGGTGCAGCAGCGGCAGGTGGTGGTGGTGGACTGTGGGGGAGTTGATTCTGTAGGTGCAGCAGCAGCAGCAGAAGGTGGTGAACTGGGGGGAGGTGATCCTGTAGGTGCAGCAGCAGCAGCAGCAGGTGGTGGACTGGGGGGAGGTGATCTTGTAGGTGCAGCAGCAGCAGGTGGTGGTGGTGGACTATGGGGGAGGTGATCCTGTAGGTGCAGCAGCACCAGGTGGTGGTGGTGGACTATGGGGGAGGTGATCCTGTAGGTGCTGCAGCAGCAGGTGGTGGTGGTGGCCTGTGGGGGAGTTGATCCTGTAGGTGCAGCAGCAGGTGGTGGTGGTGGACTATGGGGGAGGTGATCCTGTAGGTGCAGCAACAGCAGGTGGTGGTGGACTATGGGGGAGGTGATCCTGTAGGTGCAGCAGCAGCAGGTGGTGGTGGTGGACTATTGGGGAGGTGATCCTGTAGGTGCAGCAGCAGCAGGTGGTGGTGGTGGCCTGTGGGGGAGGTGACCCTGTAGGTGCAGCAGCAGCAGGTGGTGGTGGTGGACTATGGGGGAGGTGATCCTGTAGGTGCAGCAGCAGGTGGTGGTGGTGGTGAACTGTGGGAGAGTTGATTCTGTAGGTGCAGCAGCAAGTGGTGGTGGTGGCCTGTGGGGGAATTGATCCTGTAGCTGCAGCATCAGCAGCAGGTGGTTGTGGTGGCCTATGAGGGAGTTGATCCTGCAGTTGCAGCAGCAGCAGCAGCAGGTAGTGGTAGTGGGCTGTGGGGGAGTTAATTCTGTAGGTGCAGCAGGTGGTGGCAGTGGACTATGGGGGAGGTGATCCTGTAGGTACAGCAGGAGCAGGTGATGGTGGTGGACTGTAGGGGAGTTGATCCTGTAGGAGCAGCAGCAGCAGCAGCAGGTGGTGGTGGCCTGTGAGGGAATTGATCCTGTAGGTGCAGCAGCAGCAGCAGGTGGTGGTGGTGGACTGTGGGGAAGGGGATCCTGTAGGCGCAGCGGCAAGTGGTGGTGGACTGTGGCGGAGATGATCCTGTAGGTGCAGGACCAACAGGTGGTGGTGGTGGACTGTGGAAGAATTCATTCTGTAGGTGCAGCAGCAGGAGGTGGTGGTGGTGGACTGTGGGGGAGTTGATTCTGTAGGTGCAGCAGCAGCAGCAGGTGGTGGTGGTGGACTATGGGGGAGGTGATCCTGTAGGTGCAGCAGCAGCAGGTGGTGGTGGTGGCCTGTGGGGGAGTTGATCCTGTAGGTGCAGCAGCAGGTGGTGGTGGTGTACTATGGGGGAGGTGATCCTGTAGGTGCAGCAGCAGGTGGTGGTAGTTAACTATATGGGAAGTGATCCTGTAGTTGCAGCAGTAGTAGGTGGTGGTGGTGGCCTGTGGGGGAAATGATCCTGTAGGTGCAGCAACAGGTGGTGGTGGTGGACTATGGGGGAGGTGATCCTGTAGGAGCAGGAGCAGCAGCAGCAGCAGGTGGTGGTGGTGGACTGTGGGGGAGGTGATCCTGTAGGTGCAGTGGCAGCAGGTGGTGATGGTGGACTATGGGGGGGGTGATCCTGTAGGTCCAATAGCAGCAGGTGGTGGTGGTGGACTATGGGGAGGTGTTCCTGTAGGTGCAGTGGCAGCAGGTGGTGATGGTGGATTGTGGGGGAGGTGATCCTGTAGGTGCAGTAGCAGCAGGTGATGGTAGTGGACTGTGGGGGAGGTGATCCTGTAGGTGCAGTGGCAGCAGGTGGTGATGGTGGACTGTGGGGGAGGTGATCCTGTAGGTGGAGTAGCAGCAGCAGCAGGTGGTGGTGGACTATGGGGGAGGTGATCCTGTAGGTGCAGCAGCAGCAGGTGGTGGTGGTGGCCTGTGGGGGAGTTGATCCTGTAGGTGCAGCAGCAGGTGGTGGTGGTGTACTATGGGGGAGGTGATCCTGTAGGTGCAGCAGCAGGTGGTGGTAGTTAACTATATGGGAAGTGATCCTGTAGTTGCAGCAGTAGTAGGTGGTGATGGTGGCCTGTGGGGGAAATGATCCTGTAGGTGCAGCAACAGGTGGTGGTGGTGGACTATGGGGGAGGTGATCCTGTAGGAGCAGGAGCAGCAGCAGCAGCAGGTGGTGGTGGTGGACTGTGGGGGAGGTGATCCTGTAGGTGCAGTGGCAGCAGGTGGTGATGGTGGACTATGGGGGGGGTGATCCTGTAGGTCCAATAGCAGCAGGTGGTGGTGGTGGACTATGGGGAGGTGATCCTGTAGGTGCAGTGGCAGCAGGTGGTGATGGTGGATTGTGGGGGAGGTGATCCTGTAGGTGCAGTAGCAGCAGGTGATGGTAGTGGACTGTGGGGGAGGTGATCCTGTAGGTGCAGTGGCAGCAGGTGGTGATGGTGGACTGTGGGGGAGGTGATCCTGTAGGTGGAGTAGCAGCAGCAGCAGGTGGTGGTGGACTATGGGGGAGGTGATCCTGTAGGTGCAGCAGCAGCAGGTGGTGGTGGTGTACTATGGGGGAGGTGATCCTGTAGGTGCAGCAGCAGGTGGTGGTAGTTAACTATATGGGAAGTGATCCTGTAGTTGCAGCAGTAGTAGGTGGTGGTGGTGGCCTGTGGGGGAAATGATCCTGTAGGTGCAGCAACAGGTGGTGGTGGTGGACTATGGGGGAGGTGATCCTGTAGGAGCAGGAGCAGCAGCAGCAGCAGGTGGTGGTGGTGGACTGTGGGGGAGGTGATCCTGTAGGTGCAGTGGCAGCAGGTGGTGATGGTGGACTATGGGGGGGTGATCCTGTAGGTCCAATAGCAGCAGGTGGTGGTGGTGGACTATGGGGAGGTGATCCTGTAGGTGCAGTGGCAGCAGGTGGTGATGGTGGATTGTGGGGGAGGTGATCCTGTAGGTGCAGTAGCAGCAGGTGATGGTAGTGGACTGTGGGGGAGGTGATCCTGTAGGTGCAGTGGCAGCAGGTGGTGATGGTGGACTGTGGGGGAGGTGATCCTGTAGGTGGAGTAGCAGCAGCAGCAGGTGGTGGTGGACTATGGGGGAGGTGATCCTGTAGGTGCAGCAGCAGCAGGTGGTGGTGACCTGTGGGGGAGGTGATCCTGTAGGTGCAGTGGCAGCAGGTGGTGATGGTGGACTGTGGTGGAGGTGATCCTGTAGGTGCAGTGGCAGCAGTTGGTGATGGTGGACTATGGGGGAGGTGATCCTGTAGGTGCAGCAGCAGGTGGTGATGGTGGACTGTCTTGGAGGTGATCCTGTAGGTGCAGTAGCAGCAGGTGATGGTAGTGGACTGTGGGGGAGGTGATCCTGTAGGTGCAGTGGCAGCAGGTGGTGATGGTGGGCTGTGAGGGAGTTGATCCTGTAGGTGCGGCAGCAACAGCACGTGTTGGTATTGGACTGTGGGGTAGTTGATATTGTAGGTGCAGCAGCAGCTGGCGGTGATGGTGGACTGTGGGGGAGGTGATCTTGTACATGCAGCAGCAGCAGGTGGTGATGGTGGACTGTGGGGGAGGTGATCCTGTAGGTGCAGCAGCAGGTGGAGGTGGTGGTGGCCTGTGGGGGAGTTGATCCTGTAGGTGCACCAGCAACAGCACGTGGTGGTATTGGACTGTGGGGTAGTTGATATTGTAGGTGCAGCAGCAGCTGGCTTTGATGGTGGACTGTGGGGGAGGTGATCTTGTACATGCAGCAGCAGCAGGTGGTGATGGTGGACTGTGGGGGAGGTGATCCTGTAGGTGGAGTAGCAGCAGCAGCAGGTGGTGGTGGACTATGGGGGAGGTGATCCTGTAGGTGCAGCAGCAGCAGGTGGTGGTGGTGTACTATGGGGGAGGTGATCCTGTAGGTGCAGCAGCAGGTGGTGGTAGTTAACTATATGGGAAGTGATCCTGTAGTTGCAGCAGTAGTAGGTGGTGGTGGTGGCCTGTGGGGGAAATGATCCGGTAGGTGCAGCAACAGGTGGTGGTGGTGGACTATGGGGGAGGTGATCCTGTAGGAGCAGGAGCAGCAGCAGCAGCAGGTGGTGGTGGTGGACTGTGGGGGAGGTGATCCTGTAGGTGCAGTGGCAGCAGGTGGTGATGGTGGACTATGGGGGGGTGATCCTGTAGGTCCAATAGCAGCAGGTGGTGGTGGTGGACTATGGGGAGGTGATCCTGTAGGTGCAGTGGCAGCAGGTGGTGATGGTGGATTGTGGGGAGGTGATCCTGTAGGTGCAGTAGCAGCAGGTGATGGTAGTGGACTGTGGGGGAGGTGATCCTGTAGGTGCAGTGGCAGCAGGTGGTGATGGTGGACTGTGGGGGAGGTGATCTTGTACATGCAGCAGCAGCAGGTGGTGATGGTGGACTGTGGGGGAGGTGATCCTGTAGGTGCAGCAGCAGGTGGAGGTGGTGGTGGCCTGTGGGGGAGTTGATCCTGTAGGTGCAGCAGCAACAGCACGTGGTGGTATTGGACTGTGGGGTAGTTGATATTGTAGGTGCAGCAGCAGCTGGCTTTGATGGTGGACTGTGGGGGAGGTGATCTTGTACATGCAGCAGCAGCAGGTGGTGATGGTGGACTGTGGGGGAGGTGATCCTGTAGGTGGAGTAGCAGCAGCAGCAGGTGGTGGTGGACTATGGGGGAGGTGATCCTGTAGGTGCAGCAGCAGCAGGTGGTGGTGGTGTACTATGGGGGAGGTGATCCTGTAGGTGCAGCAGCAGGTGGTGGTAGTTAACTATATGGGAAGTGATCCTGTAGTTGCAGCAGTAGTAGGTGGTGGTGGTGGCCTGTGGGGGAAATGATCCTGTAGGTGCAGCAACAGGTGGTGGTGGTGGACTATGGGGGAGGTGATCCTGTAGGAGCAGGAGCAGCAGCAGCAGCAGGTGGTGGTGGTGGACTGTGGGGGAGGTGATCCTGTAGGTGCAGTGGCAGCAGGTGGTGATGGTGGACTATGGGGGGGTGATCCTGTAGGTCCAATAGCAGCAGGTGGTGGTGGTGGATTATGGGGAGGTGATCCTGTAGGTGCAGTGGCAGCAGGTGGTGATGGTGGATTGTGGGGGAGGTGATCCTGTAGGTGCAGTAGCAGCAGGTGATGGTAGTGGACTGTGGGGGAGGTGATCCTGTAGGTGCAGTGGCAGCAGGTGGTGATGGTGGACTGTGGGGGAGGTGATCCTGTAGGTGGAGTAGCAGCAGCAGCAGGTGGTGGTGGACTATGGGGGAGGTGATCCTGTAGGTGCAGCAGCAGCAGGTGGTGGTGACCTGTGGGGGAGGTGATCCTGTAGGTGCAGTGGCAGCAGGTGGTGATGGTGGACTGTGGTGGAGGTGATCCTGTAGGTGCAGTGGCAGCAGTTGGTGATGGTGGACTATGGGGGAGGTGATCCTGTAGGTGCAGCAGCAGGTGGTGATGGTGGACTGTCTTGGAGGTGATCCTGTAGGTGCAGTAGCAGCAGGTGATGGTAGTGGACTGTGGGGGAGGTGATCCTGTAGGTGCAGTGGCAGCAGGTGGTGATGGTGGGCTGTGAGGGAGTTGATCCTGTAGGTGCGGCAGCAACAGCACGTGTTGGTATTGGACTGTGGGGTAGTTGATATTGTAGGTGCAGCAGCAGCTGGCGGTGATGGTGGACTGTGGGGGAGGTGATCTTGTACATGCAGCAGCAGCAGGTGGTGATGGTGGACTGTGGGGGAGGTGATCCTGTAGGTGCAGCAGCAGGTGGAGGTGGTGGTGGCCTGTGGGGGAGTTGATCCTGTAGGTGCAGCAGCAACAGCACGTGGTGGTATTGGACTGTGGGGTAGTTGATATTGTAGGTGCAGCAGCAGCTGGCTTTGATGGTGGACTGTGGGGGAGGTGATCTTGTACATGCAGCAGCAGCAGGTGGTGATGGTGGACTGTGGGGGAGGTGATCCTGTAGGTGGAGTAGCAGCAGCAGCAGGTGGTGGTGGACTATGGGGCAGGTGATCCTGTAGGTGCAGCAGCAGCAGGTGGTGGTGACCTGTGGGGGAGGTGATCCTGTAGGTGCAGCAGCAGCAGGTGGTGGTGGTGGACTATGGGGGATGTGATCCTGTAGGTGTAGCAGCAGCAGGTGGTGGTGGTGGACTATGGGGGAGGTGATCCTGTAGGTGGAGCAGCAGCAGGTGGTGGTGGTGGACTATGGGGGAGGTGATCCTGTAGGTGCAGCAGCAGCAGGTGGTGGTGATGGACTATGGGGGAGGTGATCCTGTAGGTGGAGCAGCAGCAGGTAGTGGTGGTGGACTATGGGGGAGGTGATCCTGTAGGTGGAGCAGCAGCAGCAGGAGGTTGTGGTGGCCTGTGGGGGAGTTGATCCTGAAGGTGCAGCAGCAAGTGGTGGTGGTGGCTTGTGGGGGATTTGATCCTGTAGCTGCAGCATCAGCAGCAGGAGGTTGTGGTGGCCCGTGGGGGAGTTGATCCTGCAGTTGCAGCAGCAACAGCAGGTGGTGGTAGTGGGCTGTGGGGGAGTTAATTCTGTAGGTGCAGCAGGTGGTGGCAGTGGACTATGGGGGAGGTGATCCTGTAGGTGCAGCAGCAGCAGCAGGTGGTGGTGGCCTGTGGGGGAATTGATCCTGTAGGTGCAGCAGCAGCAGCAACAGCAGGTGGTGGTGGTGGCGGCCTGTGAGGGAGGTGATCCTGTAGGTGCAGTGGCAGTAGCAGCAGGTGGTGGTGGTGGACTGTGGGGAAGGGGATCCTGTAGGAGCAGCGGCAGGTGGTAGTGGACTGTGGGGGAGTTGATTCTGTAGGTGCAGCAGCAGCAGCAGCAGCAGGTGGTGGACTGGGGGGAGGTGATCCTGTAGGTGCAGCAGCGGCAGCAGCAGGTGGTGGTGGTGGACTATGGGGGAGGTGATCCTGTAGGTGCAGCAGCAGCAGGTGGTGGTGGTGGCCTGTGGGGGAGTTGATCCTGTAGGTGCAGCAGCAGCAGGTGGTGATGGTGGACTGTGGGGGAGTTGATTCTGTAGGTGCAGCAGCAGCAGGTGGTGGACTGGGGGGAGGTGATCCTGTAGGTGCAGCAGCGGTAGGTGGTGGTGGTGGACTGTGGGGGAGTTGATTCTGTAGGTGCAGCAGCAGCAGCAGAAGGTGGTGAACTGGGAGGAGGTGATCCTGTAGGTGCAGCAGCAGCAGCAGCAGCAGGTGGTGGACTGGGGGGAGGTGATCTTGTAGGTGCAGCAGCAGCAGGTGGTGGTGGTGGACTATGGGGGAGGTGATCCTGTAGGTGCAGCAGCAGCAGGTGGTGGTTGTGGACTATGGGGGAGGTGATCCTGTAGGTGCAGCAGCAGCAGGTGATGGTGGTGGCCTGTGGGGGAGTTGATCCTGTAGGTGCAGCAGCAGGTGGTGGAGGTGGACTATGGGGGAGGTGATCCTGTAGGTGCAGCAACAGCAGGTGGTGGTGGACTATGGGGGAGGTGATCCTGTAGGTGCAGCAGCAGCAGGTGGTGGTGGTGGACTATGGGGGAGGTGATCCTGTAGGTGCAGCAGCAGCAGGTGGTGGTGGTGGCCTGTGGGGGAGGTGACCCTGTAGGTGCAGCAGCAGCAGGTGGTGGTGGTGGACTATGGGGGAGGTGATCCTGTAGGTGCAGCAGCAGGTGGTGGTGGTGGTGAACTGTGGGAGAGTTGATTCTGTAGGTGCAGCAGCAAGTGGTGGTGGTGGCCTGTGGGGGAATTGATCCTGTAGCTGCAGCATCAGCAGCAGGTGGTTGTGGTGGCCTATGAGGGAGTTGATCCTGCAGTTGCAGCAGCAGCAGCAGCAGCAGGTTGTGGTAGTGGGCTGTGGGGGAGTTAATTCTGTAGGTGCAGCAGGTGGTGGCAGTGGACTATGGGGGAGGTGATCCTGTAGGTACAGCAGGAGCAGGTGATGGTGGTGGACTGTAGGGGAGTTGATCCTGTAGGAGCAGCAGCAGCAGCAGCAGGTGGTGGTGGCCTGTGAGGGAATTGATCCTGTAGGTGCAGCAGCAGCAACAGGTGGTGGTGGCCTGTAAGGAAGGTGATCCTGTAGGTGCAGTGGCAGCAGCAGCAGGTGGTGGTTGTGGACTGTGGGGAAGGGGATCCTGTAGGAGCAGCGGCAAGTGGTGGTGGACTGTGGCGGAGATGATCCTGTAGGTGCAGGACCAACAGGTGGTGGTGGTGGACTGTGGGAGAATTCATTCTGTAGGTGCAGCAGCAGGAGGTGGTGGTGGTGGACTGTGGGGGAGTTGATTCTGTAGGTGCAGCAGCAGCAGCAGGTGGTGGTGGTGGACTATGGGGGAGGTGATCCTGTAGGTGCAGCAGCAGCAGGTGGTGGTGGTGGCCTGTGGGGGAGTTGATCCTGTAGGTGCAGCAGCAGGTGGTGGTGGTGTACTATGGGGGAGGTGATCCTGTAGGTGCAGCAGCAGGTGGTGGTAGTTAACTATATGGGAAGTGATCCTGTAGTTGCAGCAGTAGTAGGTGGTGGTGGTGGCCTGTGGGGGAAATGATCCTCTAGGTGCAGCAACAGGTGGTGGTGGTGGACTATGGGGGAGGTGATCCTGTAGGAGCAGGAGCAGCAGCAGCAGCAAGTGGTGGTGGTGGACTGTGGGGGAGGTGATCCTGTAGGTGCAGTGGCAGCAGGTGGTGGTGGGGGATTGTGGGGGAGGTGATCCTGTAGGTGCAGTAGCAGCAGGTGATGGTAGTGGACTGTGGGGGAGGTGATCCTGTAGGTGCAGTGGCAGCAGGTGGTGATGGTGGACTGTGGGGGAGGTGATCCTGTAGGTGGAGTAGCAGCAGCAGCAGGTGGTGGTGGACTATGGGGGAGGTGATCCTGTAGGTGCAGCAGCAGCAGGTGGTGGTGGTGGCCTGTGGGGGAGTTGATCCTGTAGGTGCTGCAGCAGGTGGTGGTGGTGTACTATGGGGGAGGTGATCCTGTAGGTGCAGCAGCAGGTGGTGGTAGTTAACTATATGGGAAGTGATCCTGTAGTTGCAGCAGTAGTAGGTGGTGGTGGTGGCCTGTGGGGGAAATGATCCTGTAGGTGCAGCAACAGGTGGTGGTGGTGGACTATGGGGGAGGTGATCCTGTAGGAGCAGGAGCAGCAGCAGCAGCAGGTGGTGGTGGTGGACTGTGGGGGAGGTGATCCTGTAGGTGCAGTGGCAGCAGGTGGTGATGGTGGACTATGGGGGGGGTGATCCTGTAGGTCCAATAGCAGCAGGTGGTGGTGGTGGACTATGGGGAGGTGATCCTGTAGGTGCAGTGGCAGCAGGTGGTGATGGTGGATTGTTGGGGAGGTGATCCTGTAGGTGCAGTAGCAGCAGGTGATGGTAGTGGACTGTTGGGGAGGTGATCCTGTAGGTGCAGTGGCAGCAGGTGGTGATGGTGGACTGTGGGGGAGGTGATCCTGTAGGTGGAGTAGCAGCAGCAGCAGGTGGTGGTGGACTATGGGGGAGGTGATCCTGTAGGTGCAGCAGCAGCAGGTGGTGGTGGCCTGTGGGGAGGTGATCCTGTAGGTGCAGTGGCAGCACGTGGTGATGGTGGACTGTGGTGGAGGTGATCCTGTAGGTGCAGTGGCAGCAGTTGGTGATGGTGGACTATGGGGGAGGTGATCCTGTAGGTGCAGGAGCAGGTGGTGATGGTGGACTGTCTTGGAGGTGATCCTGTAGGTGCAGTAGCAGCAGGTGATGGTAGTGGACTGTGGGGGAGGTGATCCTGTAGGTGCAGTGGCAGCAGGTGGTGATGGTGGGCTGTGAGGGAGTTGATCCTGTAGGTGCGACAGCAACAGCACGTGTTGGTATTGGACTGTGGGGTAGTTGATATTGTAGGTGCAGCAGCAGCTGGCGGTGATGGTGGACTGTGGGGGAGGTGATCTTGTACATGCAGCAGCAGCAGGTGGTGATGGTGGACTGTGGGGGAGGTGATCCTGTAGGTGCAGCAGCAGGTGGAGGTGGTGGTGGCCTGTGGGGGAGTTGATCCTGTAGGTGCAGCAGCAACAGCACGTGGTGGTATTGGACTGTGGGGTAGTTGATATTGTAGGTGCAGCAGCAGCTGGCTTTGATGGTGGACTGTGGGGGAGGTGATCTTGTACATGCAGCAGCAGCAGGTGGTGATGGTGGACTGTGGGGGAGGTGATCCTGTAGGTGGAGTAGCAGCAGCAGCAGGTGGTGGTGGACTATGGGGCAGGTGATCCTGTAGGTGCAGCAGCAGCAGGTGGTGGTGACCTGTGGGGGAGGTGATCCTGTAGGTGCAGTGGCAGCAGGTGGTGATGGTGGACTGTGGTGGAGGTGATCCTGTAGGTGCAGTGGCAGCAGTTGGTGATGGTGGACTATGGGGGAGGTGATCCTGTAGGTGCAGCAGCAGGTGGTGATGGTGGACTGTCTTGGAGGTGATCCTGTAGGTGCAGCAGCAGGTGGAGGTGGTGGTGGCCTGTGGGGGAGTTGATATTGTAGGTGCAGCAGCAGCTGGCGGTGATGGTGGACTGTGGGGGAGGTGTTCTTGTACATGCAGCAGCAGCAGCAGGTGGCGATGGTGGACTGCGGAGGAGGTGATCCTGTAGGTGCAACAGCAGCAGCAGCTGGCGGTGATGGTGGACTGTGGGGAAGGTGATCCTGTAGGTGCAGCAGCAGCAGGTGGTGGTGCAGGACTGTGGGGGAGGTGATCCTGTAGGTGCAGCAGGTGGTGATGGAGGACTGTGGGGGAGGTGATCCTGTAGGTGCAGCAGCAGGTGGTGGTGGTGGACTGTGGGGGAGGGGATCCTGTAGGTGTAGCAGCAGCAGGTGGTGATGGTGGTGGACTATGGGGGAGGTGCTCCTGTAGGTGGAGTGGTCGCACGTGGTGGTGATGTACTATGGGGAAGGTGATCCTGTAGTTGCAGTGGCAGCAGGTGGTGGTGATGGACTGTGGGGGAGGTGATCCTATAGGTGCAGCAGCAGCAACAGATGGAGGTGGTGGTGGCCTGTGGGGGAGTTGATCCTGTAGGTGCAGCAGTAGCAGCAGGAGGTGGTGGTGGTGGGGGGGGTGATCCTGCAGGTGCAGCAGCAGCAGCAGGTGGTGGTGGAGGAGGACTGTGGGGGAGGTGATCCTGCAGGTGCAGCAGCAGCAGCAGGAGATGGTGGTGGTGGACTGTGGGGTAGGTGATCCTTTAGGTGTAGCAGCAGGTGGTGGTGGTGGACTGTGGGGGAGGTGATCCTGTAGGTGCAGCAGCAGCAGGTGGTGGTGGTGGAGATGTCAATCTCAAGCGGTTGTTTGTTATTCCTCAGAAAACCATGGTCCTTGACTTTTCTTTATTAAGATCCTGATTAGCCTGGTAAGGGATTTCTATCCCCAAAGTCCCAGGCCTTTACAACAGACACAGACGCACAGAGACAGACAGACAGACAGACAGACAGACAGACAGACCCGGACAGACAGACTCGCATTGTTTGCCATGTACAGTAGCTAAAACAACTACCTGTGCTTATTTTGTGGGAAACAATATGAGACCATGGACAATATCTTTTGGTGTATGAGGGCTGTCACTAGTCACTTGTAAAATTGCGGAGCATATCGACCCTCACCTGCACAGATAGTTACATACACCAAACAGCTGCAGGTATACATATACGGACAAACAGTAAGTCTAGTCATACAAGTAGAACTCAAGAGAGCCATTAAAAGCTCAGATCCAGATGAGAACGAAACTTTACGTGTGGGTTATATATTACCTGGGGAGAGGGGGGGGGGGGGACCTAATGACTCAGAGTTCGGGGTCAAGGGACGAGACCAGTGTGAAACGAACGAGAAATTTCGTCTCTGTGTGATGATGGAGTGAGTGTGTTCTGAGTAGACCCTGACCAAATTGATGTATGGTTTGTCTTTGATGGCGCGGTGGAGGCAGGGGGGGGAGGGTTATTGATTCTGTGGTTGTAAGGTGAAGGTCATCAGGGCCCGAACACAAGAGTAATGATAGTGTAAGGTCTGAATCACCCGATTCATATTAAACTGGTTTCTGTGTTAGTATTTTCTTTCTGGGAAATTCATGTTGAATGTATGAAGTAGTTTGGTTTTGTTTCTTTTTAGATATCAGGAAAAATTCTTGTTTTTTTTATGTTACTGTTTTTGTTGACATTATTATTACCTTTTACCTGTATCTCTGTTTTTGTTTCTTAATGAGTTGGCTGGTGGGTCAGGTGGAAGGGATTACCACCTACTGTCCTTGTTGTACCAGCTGGGGAGTAGAAGACCGTCTCCTCTTCCAGCTGGTACGAGGAAGACGCGGAAGTAAGAGGAAAACAGGTGGTGACAGAGAGAAATGTGAGATGAACGTGTAGATGTTGTCTCACGTACGCAGCAGGTTTAGATAGGCTCTCAGGTCTGTGTGGTGTGTGGCTGTCCAACACACACACACACACCTTGATAATCACCAGACAAGACAGTTTAATATGTGGGTAACGTGTGATCTGTGTATGATGTAATTCAATTATGGGAAGACTACACCACACTCTCTCACGAAGCCTTGTAAGACATGAGAAACAGTGTCACGCCCCGGGAGCCTTACTGACTCAGCTGTGTCATACTCCGGGAGACCTACTGACTCAGCTGTGTCATGCTCCAGGAGATTTACTGACTCAGCTGTGTCATACTACGGGAGACTTACACAACCATGTCACACACAATACTGACTCCGCCGTGGCACACGCCGGGAGCCTTACTGACTCTGCCATGTCAAGCTGCAGGAGCCTTACTGACTCTGCCATGTCAAGCCGCAGGAGCCTTACTGACTCTGCCATGTCAAGCCGCAGGAGCCTTACTGACTCTGCCATGTCACGCCTCAGGAGCCTTACTGACTCTGCCATGTCAAGCTGCAGGAGCCTTACTGACTCTGCCATGTCAAGCTGCAGGAGCCTTACTTACTTACTCTGCCATGTCAAGCCGCAGGAGCCTTACTGACTCTGCCATGTCAAGCCGCAGGAGCCTTACTGACTCTGCCATGTCACGCCTCAGGAGCCTTACTAACTCAGTCGTGTCACACCTCGCCCACTACCAACACGCATGACCCGCCACGTTTAGTAAAGTTACCAACTGTAAAAAAAAGGTTAATGTTAGCGATGCCAAGGAAGGATAACGCCAACAGTACCAAAGGTGGGAAGAACACAGTGCAACGTGATGGGATAAACGAGAGAGGATGATTATCGTCCTCTCACACAGGTAATGCAGGTGGAGTTGGCCTTATATAGTATAGGTAAAGTCTCGGGTATTGGGAGATAATTTATACCCGGGTGAGTTTCGTGACCACAACACCTGTTTGGCTTTTGGTGAGCGTGTATTTAGGAGGAGTATTGCTGTTCGTCTCCTCGTACTCTTCCTCCTCCATCCCCATCCTCCTCCTCCACCCTGCTCCTCCCTCTCCTTACTCTTCTTCCTCCATCTCCCTGCTCATGCTCTTCCTCCTCCTCTCCCCTGCTCACCCACCTCCTACTCCTCCACCCCCTGCTTCTCCTCCTCCTCCTCTCTGCTCCTCTTCCACCTCTCTGCTCCTCCACCCCGTACTCGTCCTATTCCTCCCGCTAACCCTTGCTCCCCCCTCTCCTCTTCCCTGCTGCTGCTCTTCCTTGCCCATGTTCCTCCTCTTTTACCACCCTGCTCCTCCTCCTCCTTGCTCCTCCACCCCCTGCTTCTCCTCCTCCTCCCTTCTCCTGTTCCTCCTCTTCCACCTTCCTGCTCCTTCATCCCTTACTCGTCTTCTTCCTCCCGCTACCCGTTGATTTTCCTCCTCCTCCCTACTCTTCCAGCTCTTTCACTTCCTCCCACCACCCCCCGCCCCGCTCCACTTGCCCCGACGTGCTCACTGCTGGGAACTGTGGTGGGGGCTGGTTGGTGTCGTGACACAGCAGGGAGGTGCAGGACGTCAGACGCTTAAACTTGGTAAACTGCGTGCACCCACACACTGCAAGCCTCTTGCACCCCCACACTGCAAGCCTCGTGCACCCTCACACTACAAGCCTCGTGCACCCTCACACTACAAGCCTCGTGCATCCTTACACAACAAGCCTCGTGCAACCCCACACTGCAAGCCTCGTGCACCCTCACACTGCAAGCCTCTTGCACCCCCACACTGCAAGCCTCGTGCACCCTCACACTACAAGCCCCGTGCACCCTCACACTACATGCCTCGTGCACCTCCACACTACATGCCTCGTTCATCCCAACACTACAAACCTCGTGCCCACCCACACTACAAACCTCGTGCACCCCCACACTACAAGCCTCGTGCACCCCCCACACTACAAACCTCGTGCACCCCCACACTACAAACCGCGTGCACCCCCACACTACATACCTCGTGATCCCCCCACACTACAAACCGCGTGCACCCCCACACAACATACCTCGTGAACCCCCACACTACATGCCTCGTGCACCCCCACACTATAAGCCTCGTGCACCGCCACACTACAAGCCTCGTGCACCCCCACACTACATACCTTGTGCACCCTCCACACTACATTCTTCGTGCACCCCCACACTACATGCCTCGTGCACCCCCACGCTACATGCCGTGTGCAACCCCACACTACATGCTGCGTGCACCCCCACACTACATGTTGCGGGCACCCCCACACTACATGCCTCGTGCACCCCCACACTACAAGCCTCGTGCACCCCAACACTAGAAACCTCGTGCACCCCCACACTACAAACCGCGTGCACACCCACACTACATACCTCGTGCACCCTCACACTACATGCCTCGTGCACCCCCACACTTCAAACCTCGTGCACCCCCACACTACATACCTCGTGCACCCCCACACTACATGCTGCGTGCACCCCCACACTACATGCTGCGTGCACCCCCACACTACATGCTGCGTACACCCCCATGCTACATGCTGCATGCACCCCCACACCACATGCTGCGTGCACCCCCACACTACATGTTGCGGGCACCCCCACACTACATGCTTCGTGCACCCCCACACTACAAGCCTCGTGCACCCCCACACTACAAACCTCCTGCACCCCCACACTACAAACTTCGTGCACCCCCACTCTACAAACCTTATGCACCCGCACACTACAAACCGCGTGCACCCGCACACTACATACCTCGTGCACCCCCACACTACATGCCTCGTGCACCCCCACACTACAAACGTCGTGCATCCCCCACACTACAAACCGCGTGCACCCCTACACTACTTACCTCGTACACCCCACACTACATGCACTCCCACTCTACATGCTCCCTGCACACCCACACTACATGTTGCGTGTACTCCCACACTACATACCTCGTGCACCCCCACACTACATGCCTTGTGCACCTCCACACTACAAGCCTCGTGCACCCCCACACTACATGCCTCGTGCACCCCCACACTACATGGCTCGTGCAAACCCACACTACAAGCCTCGTGCACCCCCACACTACAAGCCTCGTGCACCCCCACACTACAAGCCTCGTGCACCCCCACACTACAAGCCTCGTGCACCCCCACACTACAAGCCTCGAGCATCCCCACACTACAAGCCTCGTGCACCCCCACACTACAAGCCTCGTGCACCCCCACACTACAAGCCTCGTGCACCCCCACACTACAAGCCTCGTGCACCCCCACACTACATGCCTCGTGCACCCCCACACTACATGCTGCGTGCACCCCCACACTACATGCTGCGTGCACCCCCACACTACATGCTGCGTGCACCCCCACACTACATGCTGCGTTCACCCCCACACTACATGCTGCGTGCATCCCACACTTTATGCTGAGTGCACCCCAACACAACATGCTGCGTGCACCCCCACACTACAAACCTCGTGCACCCCCACACTACATGCCTCGTGCACCCCCACACTACATGCTTCGTGCACCCCCACACTAAAAGCCTCGTGCACCCCCACACTACAAGCCTCGTGCATCCCCACACTACAAGCCTCGTGCACCTCCACACTACAGACCTCGTGCACTCCCTCACTACATGCATCGTGCACCCCACACTACATGCTACGTGCACCCCCACACTACAAGCCTCGGGCACCCTCACACTACATGCCTCGTGCACCCCCACACTACAAGCCTCATGCATCCCCATACTACAAGCCTCGTGCACCCCCACACTACAAGCCTCGTGCACCTCCACACTACATTCCTCGTGCACCCCCACACTACATGCTGCTTGCACCCTCACGCTACAAGCCTCGTGCACCCTCACTACAAACCTCGTGCACACCCACACTACAAACTTCGTGCACCCCCACACTACAAACCTCGTGCACCCGCACACTACAAACCGCGTGCACCCCCACACTACAAACCGCGTGCACCCCCTCACTACATACCTCGTACACCCCCGCACTACATGCTGCGTGCACTCCCACTCTACATGCTGCGTGCACCCCCACACTACATGTTGCGTGTACCCCCACACTACATACCTCGTGCACCCCCACAATACATGCCTTGTACACCTCCACACTACAAGCCTCGTGCACCTCCACACTACAAGCCTCGTGCACCCCCACACTACATGCCTCGTGCACCCCCACACTACATGCCTCGTGCACCCCCACACTACAAGCCTTGTGCACCCCCACACTACAAGCCTCGTGCACCCCCACACTACAAGCCTCGTGCACCCCCACACTACAAGCCTCGTGCACCCCCACACTACAAACCTCCTGCATCCTCACACTACAAACTTCGTGCACCCCCACACTACAAGCCTCGTGCACCTCCACACTACAGACCTCGTGCACCCCCACACTACATGCCTCGTGCACCCCACACTACATGCTACGTGCACCCCCACACTACAAGCCTCGTGCACCCTCACACTACAAGCCTCGTGCACCCTCACACTACATGCCTCGTGCATCCCCACACTACATGCTGCGTGCACCCCCACACTACATGCTGCGTGCACCCCCACACTACATGCTGCGTGCACCCCCACACTACATGCCTCGTGCACCCCCACGCTACATGCTGCGTGCACCCCCACACTACAAGCCTCGTGCACCCCCACACTACAAGCCTCGTGCACCCCCACTACAAGCCTCATGCACCCCCACACTACATGCCTCGTGCACCCCCACACTACATGCTGCGTGCACCCCCACACTACATGCTGCGTGCACCCCTACACTACATGCTGCGTGCACCCCCACACTACATGCTGCGTGCACCCCACACTTTATGCTGCGTGCACCCCAACACAACATGCTGCGTGCACCCCCACACTACAAGCCTCGTGCACCCCCACACTACATGCCTAGTGCACCCCCACACTACATGCTTCGTGCACTCCCACACTACAAGCCTCGTGCACCCCCACACTACAAGGCTCGTACACCCCCACACTACAAGCCTCGTGCACCCCCACACTACAAGTCTCGTGCACCTCCACACTACAGAC
The DNA here is from genome assembly GCA_958450375.1 of Homarus gammarus. Classification (NCBI taxonomy): domain Eukaryota; kingdom Metazoa; phylum Arthropoda; class Malacostraca; order Decapoda; family Nephropidae; genus Homarus; species Homarus gammarus. Next base: position 53,821 of record CAUDMG010001563.1, on the reverse strand, counting down.
CTCGTGCACCCCCACACTACATGCCTCGTGCACCCGACACTACATGCTACGTACACCACCACACTACAAGCCTCGTGCACCCACACTGCAAGCCTCGTGCACCCCCACACTGCAAGCCTCTTGCACCCCCACACTGCAAGCCTCGTGCACCCTCACACTACAAGCCTCGTTCACCCTCACACTACAAGCCTCGTGCATCCTTACACTACAAGCCTTGTGCACCCCCACACTGCAAGCCCCGTGCACCTCCACACTACATGCCTCGTTCATCCCAACACTACAAACCTCGTGCCCGCCCACACTACAAACCTCGTGCACCCCCACACTACAAGCCTCGTGCACCCCCCACACTACAAACCTCGTGCACCCCCACACTACAAACCGCGTGCACCCCCACACTACATACCTCGTGATCCCCCCACACTACAAACCGCGTGCACCCCCACACTACATACCTCGTGAACCCCCACACTACATGCCTCGTGCACCCCCACACTATAAGCCTCGTGCACCGCCACACTACAAGCCTCGTGCACCCCCACACTACATACCTTGTGCACCCTCCACACTACATTCTTAGTGCGCCCCCACACTACATGCCTCGTGCACCCCCACGCTACATGCTGTGTGCAACCCCACACTACATGCTGCGTGCACCCCCACACTACATGTTGCGGGCACCCCCACACTACATGCCTCGTGCACCCCCACACTACAAGCCTCGTGCACCCCAACACTAGAAACCTCGTGCACCCCCACACTACAAACCGCGTGCACACCCACACTACATACCTCGTGCACCCTCACACTACATGCCTCGTGCACCCCCACACTACATACCTCGTGCACCCCCACACTACATACCTCGTGCACCCCCACACTACATGCTGCGTGCACCCCCACACTACATGCTGCGTGCACCCCCACACTACATGCTGCGTGCACCCCCATGCTACATGCTGCATGCACCCCCACACCACATGCTGCGTGCACCCACACACTACATGTTGCGGGCACCCCCACGCTACATGCTTCGTGCACCCCCACACTACAAGCCTCGTGCACCCCCACACTACAAACCTCCTGCACCCCCACACTACAAACTTCGTGCACCCCCACTCTACAAACCTTATGCACCCGCACACTACAAACCGCGTGCACCCGCACACTACATACCTCGTGCACCCCCACACTACATGCCTCGTGCACCCCCACACTACAAACGTCGTGCATCCCCCACACTACAAACCGCGTGCACCCCTACACTACATACCTCGTACACCCCACACTACATGCACTCCCACTCTACATGCTCCCTGCACACCCACACTACATGTTGCGTGTACTCCCACACTACATACCTCGTGCACCCCCACACTACATGCCTCGTGCACCCCCACACTACATGCCTCGTGCACACCCACACTACAAGCCTCGTGCACCCCCACACTACAGGCCTCGTTCACCCCTACACTACAAGCCTCGTGCACCCCCACACTACAAGCCTCGTGCACCCCCACACTACAAGCCTCGTGCACCCGCACACTACAAGCCTCGTGCATCCCCACACTACAAGCCCCGTGCACCCCCACACTACAAGCCCCGTGCACCCCCACACTACAAGCCTCGTGCACACCCACACTACAAGCCTCGGGCACCCCCACACTACAAACCTCGTGCACCCCCACACTACATGCCTCGTGCACCCCCACACTACATGGTGCGTGAACCCCCACACTACATGCTGCGTGCACCCCCACACTACATGCTGCGTGCACCCCCACACTACATGCTGCGTGCATCCCACACTTTATGCTGAGTGCACCCCAACACAACATGCTGCGTGCACCCCCACACTACAAGCCTCGTGCACCCCCACACTACATGCCTCGTGCACCCCCACACTGCATGCTTCGTGCACCCCCACTATAAGCCTCGTGCACCCCCACACTACATGCCTCGTGCACCCCCACACTACAAGCCTCGTGCACCCTCACACTACAAACCTCGTTCACACCCACACTACAAACTTCGTGCACCCCCACACTACAAACCTCGTGCACCCGCACACTACAAACCGCGTGCACCCCCACACTACAAACCGCGTGCACCCCCTCACTACATACCTCGTACACCCCCACACTACATGTGTGCACTCCCACTCTACATGCTGCGTGCACCCCCACACTACATGTTGCGTGTACCCCCACACTACATACCTCGTGCACCCCCACACTACATGCCTTGTGCACCTCCACACTGCAAGCCTCGTGCACCTCCACACTACAAGCCTCGTGCACCCCCACACTACATGCCTCGTGCACCCCCACACTACATGCCTCGTACACCCCCACACTACAAGCCTCGTCCACCCCCACACTACAAGCCTCGTGCACCCGCCACTAGAAGCCTCGTGCACCCCTACACTACAAGCCTCGTGCACCCCCACTACAAGCCTCGTGAACCCCCACACTACATGCCTCGTGCACCCCCACACTACATGCTGCGTGCACCCCCACACTACATGCTGCGTGCACCCCCACACTACATGCTGCGTGCACCCCCACATTACAAGCCTTGTGCACCCTCACACTACATGCCTCGTGCACCCCTACACTATATGCATCGTGCATCCCCACACTACATGCTGCGTGCACCCCCACACTACATGCTGCGTGCACCCCCACACTACATGCTGCGTGCACCCCCACACTACATGTTGCGGGCACCCCCACACTACATGCTTCGTGCACCCCCACACTACATGCTTCGTGCACCCCCACACTACAAGCCTCGTGCACCCCCATACTACAAATCTCCTGCACCCCCACTCTACAAACCTCATGCACCCGCACACTACAAACCGCGTGCACCCGCACACTACATACCTCGTGCACCCCCACACAACATGCCTCGTGCACTCCCACACTACAAGCGTCGTGCATCCCCCACACTACAAACCGCGTGCACCCCCACACTACATACCTCGTACACCCCACACTACATGCTGCATGCACTCCCACTCTACATGCTCCATGCACACCCAAACTACATGTTGCGTGTACTCCCACACTACATACCTCGTGCACCACCACACTACATGCCTTGTGCACCTCCACACTACAAGCCTCGTGCACCCCCACACTACATGCCTCGTGCCCCCCACACTACATGCCTCGTGCACACCCACACTACAAGCCTCGTGCACCCCCACACTACAAGCCTCGTGCACCCCCACATTACAAGCCTTGTGCACCCTCACACTACATGCCTCGTGCACCCCTACACTATATGCCTCGTGCACCCCCACACTACATGCTGCGTGCACCCCCACACTACATGCTGCGTGCACCCCAATACTACATGTTGCGGGCACCCCCACACTACATGCTTCGTGCACCCCCACACTACAAGCCTTGTGCACCCCCACACTACAAGCCTCGTGCACCCCCACACTACAAACCTCGTGCACCCCCACACTACATGCCTCGTGCACTCCCACACTACACACCGCGTGCACCCGCACACTACATACCTCGTGCACCCCCACACTACATGCCTCGTGCACTCCCACACTACAAACGTCGTGCATCCCCCACACTACAAACCGCGTGCACCCCCCACACTACATACCTCGTACACCCCACACTACATGCTGCATGCACTCCCACTCTACATGCTCCATGCACACCCACACTACATGTTGCGTGTACTCCCACACTACATACCTCGTGCACCCCCACACTACATGCCTTGTGTACCTCCACACTACAAGCCTTGTGCACCCCCACACTACAAGCCTCGTGCACCCCCACACTACATGCCTCGTGCACCCCCACACTACATGCCTCGTGCACAGCCACACCACAAGCCTCGTGCACACCCACACTACAAGCCTCGTGCACACCCACACTACAAGCCTCGTGCACCCCCACACTACAAGCCTCGTGCACCCGCACACTACAAGCCTCGTGCATCCCCACACTACAAGCCCCGTGCACCCCCACACTACAAGCCCCGTGCACCCCCACACTACAAGCCTCGTGCACCCCCACACTACAAACCTCGTGCACCCCCACACTACATGCCTCGTGCACCCCCACACTACATGGTGCGTGAACCCCCACACTACATGCTGCGTGCACCCCCACACTACATGCTGCGTGCACCCCCACACTACATGCTGCGTGCATCCCACACTTTATGCTGAGTGCACCCCAACACAACATGCTGCGTGCACCCCCACACTACAAGCCTCGTGCACCCCCACACTACATGCCTCGTGCCCCCCACACTGCATGCTTCGTGCACCCCCACTAAAAGCCTCGTGCACCCCCACACTACAAGCCTCGTGCACCCCCACACTACAAGCCTCGTGCACCCCCACACTACAAGCCTCGTGCACCTCCACACTACAGACCTCGTGCACTCCCACACTACATGCCTCGTGCACCCCACACTACATGCTACGTGCACCCCCACACTACAAGCCTCGTGCACCCTCACACTACATGCCTCGTGCACCCCCACACTACAAGCATGTGAACCTCCACACTACAGACCTCGTGCACCCCCACACTATATGCCTCGTGCACCCCACACTACATGCTACGTGCACCCCCACACTACAAGCCTCGTGCACCCTCACACTACATTCCTCGTGCACCCCCACACGACAAGCCTCGTGCATCCCCACACTACAAGCCTCGTGCACCCCCACACTACATGCTGCGTGCACCCCCACACTACATGCTGCGTGCACCCCCACACTACATGCCTCGTGCACCCCCCACACTATATGCTGCGTGCACCCCCACACAACAAACCTCGTGCACCCTCACACTACATGCCTCGTGCACCCCCACCCTATAAACCTCGTGCACCCCCACACTACATACCTCGTGCACCCCCACACTACATGCTGCGTGCACCCCCACACTACATGCTGCGTGCACCCCCACACTACATGCTGCAAGCACCCTCACGCTACATGTTGCGTGTACCCCCACACTACATACCTCGTGCACCCCCACACTACAAGCCTTGTGCACCCCCACACTACATGCCTCGTGCACCCCTACACTACATGCCTCGTGCACCCCACACTACATGCTACGTGCACCCCCACACTACAAGCCTCGTGCACCCTCACACTATAAGCCTCGTGCACCCTCACACTACATGCCTCGTGCATCCCCACACTTCATGCTGCGTGCACCCCCACACTACATGCTGCGTGCACCCCCACACTACATGCTGCGTGCACTCCCACACTACATGCCTCGTGCACCCCCACGCTACATGCTGCGTGCACCCCCACACTACATGCTGCATGCACCCCCACACTACATGCCTCGTGCACCCCCACATTACAAGCCTTGTGCACCCTCACACTACATGCCTCGTACACCCCTACACTATATGCCTCGTGCACCCCCACACTACATGCTGCGTGCACCCCCACACTACATGCTACGTGCACCCCGACACTACATACCTCGTGCACCCCCACACTACATGCTGATTGCACCCCCACACTACAAACGTCGTGCATCCCCCACACTATAAACCTCGTGAACCCCCACACTACAAACCTCGTCCACCCCCACACAAGAAACCTCGTGCACCCGCACACTTCAAACCTCGTGCAAACCCACACTACATACCTCGTGCACCCCCACACTACATGCCTCGTACACCCCACACTACATGCTGCGTGCACACCCACACTACATGTTGCGTGTACCCCCACACTACATACCTCGTGCACCCCCACACTACAAGCCTTGTGCACCCCCACACTACAAGCCTCGTGCACCCCCACACTACAAGCCTCGTGCACCTCCACACTACAGACCTCGTGCACTCCCACACTACATGCCTCGTGCACCCCACACTACATGCTACGTGCACCCCCACACTACAAGCCTCGTGCACCCTCACACTACATGCCTCGTGCACCCCCACACTACAAGCATGTGAACCTCCACACTACAGACCTCGTGCACCCCCACACTATATGCCTCGTGCACCCCACACTACATGCTACGTGCACCCCCACACTACAAGCCTCGTGCACCCTCACACTACATTCCTCGTGCACCCCCACACGACAAGCCTCGTGCATCCCCACACTACAAGCCTCGTGCACCCCCACACTACATGCTGCGTGCACCCCCACACTACATGCTGCGTGCACCCCCACACTACATGCCTCGTGCACCCCCCACACTATATGCTGCGTGCACCCCCACACAACAAACCTCGTGCACCCTCACACTACATGCCTCGTGCACCCCCACCCTATAAACCTCGTGCACCCCCACACTACATACCTCGTGCACCCCCACACTACATGCTGCGTGCACCCCCACACTACATGCTGCGTGCACCCCCACACTACATGCTGCAAGCACCCTCACGCTACATGCTGTGTGCACCCCCACACTACATGCTGCGTGCACCCCGACACTACATGTTGCGGGCACCCTCACACTACATGCCTCGTGCACCCCCACACTACAAGCCTCGTGCACCCTCACACTACAAACCTCGTTCACACCCACACTACAAACTTCGTGCACCCCCACACTACAAACCTCGTGCACCCGCACACTACAAACCGCGTGCACCCCCACACTACAAACCGCGTGCACCCCCTCACTACATACCTCGTACACCCCCACACTACATGCGTGCACTCCCACTCTACATGCTGCTTGCACCCCCACACTACCTGTTGCGTGTACCCCCACACTACATACCTCGTGCACCCCCACACTACATGCCTTGTGCACCTCCACACTGCAAGCCTCGTGCACCCCCACACTACAAGCCTCGTGCACCCCCACACTACAAGCCTCGTGCACCCCCACACTACAAGCCTCGTGCACCCCCACTACAAGTCTCGTGAACCCCCACACTACATGCTGCGTGCACCCCCACACTACATGCTGCGTGCACCCCCACACTACATGCTGCGTGCACCCCCACATTACAAGCCTTGTGCACCCTCACACTACATGCCTCGTGCACCCCTACACTATATGCGTCGTGCATCCCCACACTACATGCTGCGTGCACCCCCACACTACATGCTGCGTGCACCCCCACACTGCATGTTTCGGGCACCCCCACACTACATGCTTCGTGCACCCCCACACTACAAGCCTCGTGCACCCCCATACTACAAATCTCCTGCACCCCCACTCTACAAACCTCATGCACCCGCACACTACAAACCGCGTGCACCCGCACACTACATACCTCGTGCACCCCCACACTACATGCCTCGTGCACTCCCACACTACAAACGTCGTGCATCCCCCACACTACAAACCGCGTGCACCCCCACACTACATACCTCGTACACCCCACACTACATGCTGCATGCACTCCCACTCTACATGCTCCATGCACACCCACACTACATGTTGCGTGTACTCCCACACTGCATACCTCGTGCACCCCCACACTACATGCCTTGTGCACCTCCACACTACAAGCCTCGTGCACCCCCACACTACATGCCTCGTGCCCCCCCACACTACATGCCTCGTGCACACCCACACTACAAGCCTCGTGCACCCCCACACTACAAGCTTCGTGCACCCCCACACTACAAGCCTCGTGCACCCCACACTACAAGCCTCGTGCACCCCCACACTACAAGCCTCGTGCACCCCACACTACAAGCCTCGTGCACCCCCACACTACAAGCCTTGTGCACCCCCACACTACATGCCTCGTGCACCCCCACACTACATGCTGCGTGCACCCCCACACTACATGCTGCGTGCACCCCCACACTACATGCTGCGTGCACCTCCACACTACATGCTGCGTGCATCCCACACTTTATGCTGAGTGCACCCCAACACAACATGCTGCGTGCACCCCCACACTACAAGCCTCGTGCACCCCCACACTACATGCCTCGTGCACCCCCACACTACATGCTTCGTGCACCCCCACACTAAAAGCCTCGTGCACCCCCACACTACAAGCCTCGTGCACCCCCACACTACAAGCCTCGTGCACCCCCACACTACAAGCCTCGTGCACCTCCTCACTACAGACCTCGTGCACTCCCATACTACATGCCTCGTGCACCCCACACTACATGCTACGTGCACCCCCACACTACAAGCCTCGTGCACCCTCACACTACATACCTCGTGCACCCCCACACTACAAGCCTCGTGCATCCCCACACTACAAGCCTCGTGCACCCCCACACTACAAGCCTCGTGCACCTCCACACTACAGACCTCGTGCACCCCCACACTACATGCCTCGTGCACCCCACACTACATGCTACGTGCACCCTCACACTACATTCCTCGTGCACCCCCACACTACAAGCCTCGTGCATCCCCACACTACATGCCTCGTGCACCCTCACACTACAAACCTCGTGCACCCCCACACTACATACCTCGTGCACCCCCACACTACATGCCTCGTGCACCCCCACACTACATGCCTCGTACACCCCCACACTACATGCTGCGTGCACCCCCACACTACATGTTGCGTGTACCTTCACACTACATACCTCGTGCACCCCCACACTACAAGCCTTGTGCACCCCCACACTACAAGCCTCGTGCATCCCCACACTACAAGCCTCGTGCATCCCCACACTACAAGCCTCGTGCATCCCCACACTACAAGCCTCGGGCACCCCACACTACAAGCTTCACTCACCTCCACACTACAAGCCTCGTGCACCTCCATACTGCATGACTCGTGCTCCCCCACACTACATGCCTCGTGCACCCCCACACTACATGTTGCGTGTACCCCCACACTACATACCTCGTGCACCCCCACACTACAAGCCTTGTGCACCCCCACACTACATGCCTCGTGCACCCCTACACTACATGCCTCGTGCACCCCACACTACATGCTACGTGCACCCCCACACTACAAGCCTCGTGCACCCTCACACTATAAGCCTCGTGCACCCTCACACTACATGCCTCGTGCATCCCCACACTTCATGCTGCGTGCACCCCCACACTACATGCTGCGTGCACCCCCACACTACATGCTGCGTGCACTCCCACACTACATGCCTCGTGCACCCCCACGCTACATGCTGCGTGCACCCCCACACTACATGCTGCATGCACCCCCACACTACATGCCTCGTGCACCCCCACATTACAAGCCTTGTGCACCCTCACACTACATGCCTCGTACACCCCTACACTATATGCCTCGTGCACCCCCACACTACATGCTGCGTGCACCCCCACACTACATGCTACGTGCACCCCGACACTACATACCTCGTGCACCCCCACACTACATGCTGATTGCACCCCCACACTACAAACGTCGTGCATCCCCCACACTATAAACCTCGTGAACCCCCACACTACAAACCTCGTCCACCCCCACACAAGAAACCTCGTGCACCCGCACACTTCAAACCTCGTGCAAACCCACACTACATACCTCGTGCACCCCCACACTACATGCCTCGTACACCCCACACTACATGCTGCGTGCACACCCACACTACATGTTGCGTGTACCCCCACACTACATACCTCGTGCACCCCCACACTACAAGCCTTGTGCACCCCCACACTACAAGCCTTGTGCACCCCCACACTACAAGCCTCGTGCATCCCCACACTACAAGCCTCGTGCATCCCCACACTACAAGCCTCGGGCACCCCACACTACAAGCCTCACGCACCTCCACACTACAAGCCTCGTGCACCTCCATACTGCATGACTCGTGCACCCCCACACTACATGCCTCGTGCACTCCCACACTACATGCTGCGTGCACCCCCACACTACATGCTGCGTGCACCTCCACACTACATGCTGCGTGCACCCCCACACTACATGCTGCGTGCTCCCCCACACTACAAGCGTTGTGCACCCCCACACTACATGCCTCGTGCACCCCCACACTACATGCCTCGTGCACCCCCACACTACAAGCCTCGTTCACCCCCACACTACAAGCCTCATGCACCCCCACACTACAAGCCTCGTGCACCCCCACACTACAAGCCTCGTGCACCTCCACACTACAGACCTCGTGCACCACCACACTACATGCCTCGTGTACCCCACACTATATGCTCCGTGCACCTCCACACTACATGCTGCGTGCACCCCCACACTAAAGCCTCATGCACCCTCACACTACAAGCCTCGTGCACCCTCACACTACAAGCCTTGTGCACCCTCACACTACAAGCCTCGTGCACCCTCACACTTCAAGCCTCGTTCACCCCACACTACATGCCTCGTGCACCCCCACAGTACATGCCTCGTGCACCCCCACACTACATGCCTCGTGCACCCCAACTCTACAAGCCTTGTGCACCCCCACACTACATGCCTCGTGCACCCCCACACTACATGCCTCGTGCACACCCACACTACATGCCTCCTGCACCCCCACACTACAAGCCTTGTGCACCCCCAAACTTCAAGCCCCGTGCACCCCCACACTACAAACCTCGTGCACCCCCACACTACAATCCTCGTGTACCTCCACACTACATGCCTCGTGCACCCCACACTACATGCTCCGTGCACCTCCACACAACATGCCCCGTGCACCCCCACACTACAAACCTCGTGCACATCCACACTACAGACCTCGTGCACCACCACACTACATGCCTCGTGCACCCCACACTACATGCTCCGTGCACCTCCATACTACATGCTGAGTGCACCCCCACACTAAAGCCTCATGCACCCTCACACTACAAGCCTCGTGCACCCTTACACTACAAGCCTTGTGCACCCTCACACTACAAGCCTTGTGCACCCTCACACAACAAGCCTCGTGCACCCTCACACTACAAGCCTCGTGCACCCCACACTACACGCCTCGTGCACCCCCACAGTACATGCCTCGTGCACCCCCACACTACATGCTGCGTGCACCCCCACACTACATGCTGCGTGCACCCCCAGACTACATGCCTCGTGCACCCCAACTCTACATGCCTCGTGCACCCCCACACTACATGCCTCGTGCACACCCACACTACATGCCTCCTGCACCCCCACACTACAAGTCTTGTGCACCCCCAAACTTCAAGCTCCGTGCACCCCCACACTACAAACCTCGTGCACCCCCACACTACAATCCTCGTGTACCTCCGCACTACAAGCCTCGTGCACCTCCACACTACAACCCTCGTGCACCCCCACACTACATGCCTCGTGCACCCCCACACTACATGTTGCGTGCACCCCCACACTACATGCACCCCGACACTACATGGTGCGTGCACCCCCACACTACAAGCCTCGTGCACCCCCACACTACAAGCCTCGTGCACCCCCACTACATGCTGCGTGTACCCCCACACTACAAACCTCGTGCACCCCCACACTACAAGCCTCGTGCACCCCCACACTACAAGCCTCGTGCATCCCCACACTACATGCTGCGTGCACCCCCACACTACATGCTGCGTGCACCCCCACACTAAATGCTGCGTGCACCCCCACACTACATGCTGCGTGCACCCCCACACTACATATTACATGCACCCCCGACACTACATACCTCGTGCACCCCTAATGGTCCGGTTCATCCCCCACCACCACCACCACCACCACTACATATTCCACCACTACACCACCACCACTACAACTTCCACCACCACTTCACCACCACCACTACATCTTCCACCACCACTTCACCACCACCACTACATCTTCCACCACCACTTCACCACCACCACTACATCTTCCACCACCACTTCACCACCACCAATACATCTTCCACCACCACTTCACCACCACCACCACTATATCTTGCACCACCACTTCACCACCACCACTACATCTTCCACCACCACTTCACCACCACCACTACATCTTCCACCACCACTACACCACCACCACTACATCTTCCACCACCACTTCACCACCACCACTACATCTTCCACCACCACTACACCACCACCACTACATCTTCCACCATCACTTCACCACCACCACTACATCTTCCACCACCACTTCACCACCACCACTACATCTTCCACCACCACTACACCACCACCACTACATCTTCCACCACTACATCTTCCACCACTACATCTTCCACCACCACTTCACCACCACCTCTACATCTTCCACCACCACTTTACCACCACCACTACATCTTCCACCACCACTTTACCACCACCACTTCACCACCACCACTACATCTTCCACCACCACTTTACCACCACCACTTCACCACCATCACTACATCTTCCACCACCACTTCACCACCACCTCTACATCTTCCACCACCACTTCACCACCACCACTACATCTTCCACCACCACTTCACCACCACCTCTACATCTTCCACCACCACTTCACCACCACCACTACATCTTCCACCACCACTTCACCACCACCTCTACATCTTCCACCACCACTTCACCACCATCACTTCACCACCATCACTACATCTTCCACCACCACTACATCTTTCACCACCACTTCACCACCACCACTACATCATCCATTGTTTACCATGATGAGATGTATCAAGTAAAACATGTATATGGAGCAAGTAACAAGATCACTAGATTACAAGATGTTGTAACCGCTAGATTAAGGTTAGGATATAAGTACCTCTGGCAGTATGTTCCTCAAGCAGATGTAAACAAAACTAAATGTAAAGTGTGTGGCCATACATATGGCCACACACTTGAACACTACGTCCTCGACTGTGTGAAGATAGAACCTTTTAGGGACAGGTCCAAGCACACTGTGTGTGAAATGGCACAACACTTCATCTCTAATGGCAAGATAGCCGACATATTAAGATTGTATCCACTTTTTTGCACTTAGTAACTATATCAGTTCTCATGTACAGAACCAAATACGCAATGTGCTTTAATACCTCCCACGTAAATGTGAATAACAAAGTGTGAGGCCAGACATACTGCCTCACACGCCTGTTCTCACGCATTTGTGAATAAGTTACCCTTTATGTATAGAACTAAACAAATAATGTAAATGAAATACTGTGTAACTTTCAGTGCCATAATATCCTGACAACGGGGGTTAATTATTATGACCCTTTGTAAACCCTACTCTGTAATCCTTTTGCGCTACCGCTCACAGGATGAGTGTTGGGTGCACAATAAAGTAGCCGCTGCAAGCGGCAAAATCAATCGGCACTCCCTCACCGCCACTCACCGGCACTCCCTCACCGCCACTCACCAGCACTCCCTCACCGCCACTCACCCGCACTCCCCCACCGGCACTCCCCCACCGGCACTCACCAGCGCTCCCTCACCGCCACTCCCTCACCAGCACTCCCCCACCAGCACTCTCTCACCGCCACTCACTCACCAGCCCCCTAACCACCACTTAGCCTCACCAGCACCCTCGCCTCCATTACTACACTGCTGCATTTTTATATCTGACAACGTGTGCTGTAGTGATTTATCGAACAATTTCCTTTTGGAATGCCAGGAATTGTTTGGTGAGGAGGGAGAGTGTTTCAGTGTACCCACAAGGCCACGTGGGCGCAAGCCGGAGTGTTCTGTTTTAGCGTTTTGCCGCGTCTGTGTTGGGATGATACAGGTGTTGGCGTGTTCTGTGATATGGAACCTGTGTTTGGATTTGGTTCAGGATACCTGACACTCCGCAACGACCCACCTGTGACACCTGCTCTACCATCACTAACATCCCCGCCATTACCTCTGCCCCATCACCCCCCCCCCCCCCTAGTGAGGCCAGCATTAGGTCCGCCGCTGCCAGGTGTGGACTGGAGGAGGGTACAGGTCAAAACCCCACCACTACTTGGTGTTGATAATCCACACAGCCAGGATCTAAACACTCAGTATTTCCTGAATGTAACTCCAAGAACTGAAAACCAACTTGCCTATGGTGTTATGCCTGGGGGGGGGGGGGGGGTGTTCGTCCGTCATAGTGATGGTTAACATGTTGTGGCAACTGTCCAGGGACAACAGAACGACTTTTTTACACTGTAGAGGAGGAGTAGGAACTGTTCATGTACGAGGTGTATTATGTTTCAACCTTGATCTTTGTATATTGTACTACCTCACGGAGAACACAGTCCATCTGGCCTCCTTCTCATGCATCTCTCGTTCATTCTTACTCTTCTTTCACTTAACTTAAGAGAGTATATGTATGATTTGAAGGCTGGTTGAGGAGGGGGAGGATGAGGCCTCAAGTGGGGAAATAATTTTATAGCGTTATTTTAGCTGAGGGAAGACCAGGTGAAAGAAAGGGTTTAGGAAGTTGGTAGTTGTGATCCTAGGAGCAATGTTTACACTATCTACTCCTCCGTGGATGTGTTGTAGACAGTGACATTTAATTTACGTTTGAGTGTAGGAAGGGAAGACTGAGTGAAATAATTACGCTTGAGTACGTTGTCTGGAGACCAAGTATATTTAGGCTTGAAAAATATGTGTAATGTTTTCACAAGGGGCGCCAACGGTCGTACCCTGATGGTGAGGTGGTGGTCGTACCCTGATGGTGAGGTGGTGGTCGTACCCTGATGGAAAGTGGTGGTAGTACCCTGATGGTGAGGTGGTGGTCGTACCCTGATGGAAAGTGGTGGTCGTACCCTGATGGTGAGGTGGTGGTCGTACCCTGATGGTGAAGTGGTGGTCGTACCAACAGGAAATTCACAGGGAGGTGATCCAGGGAGGGGGGAAGGGTGCCGGACTCTCTACTCCCCCTCACCTACACCCCCCCCCCCCCCATCACCACCTTCCACCTGTGCTGTGTTTTTTTAGTTTAACAAATTTATTGGCAGAGTTTGTAGTACAGTTTGCCTATTCTGAGTAATTCAGTCAGGTCTTGACACTGAGGGTGGTATCACTTCTCACTGCCACGCAGGACAGAGGTTCATACACAAAGAAATACATCATATTCATTAACAACTATAAATGTATAGAGGTCAGATTCATATGGGTAATGTCACTGTTCACTGCCATGCAGGACAGAGGTTCGTACACAAAGAGATGCATCATATTCATTGACAGTACATATACATATATGTAAACATACACACACACATATACATACATATACATATATACATACCCTCCCACCCACCCACCTACCCTCTCACCCACCTACCTACCCTCTCACCTGGCCACCCACCCACCCACCTACCTACCCTCCCACCCACTTACGTACCCTCTCACCTGGCCACCCACCCACCAACCTACCTACCCTCTAACCGCCCGACCGTCCCACCTGCCTCCCCCACCCACCTACCTTCTCATGGGTACAAATTCGGCTACGCGATACAAATTCAGAATTTTTGCATTTTGTAAACGTGTTCTAATAAACGGTGTTCAATCCAGACCGCCAAACGCGCCACATTTCGCGTGTTTTCCGAATTCATAGCAATTTTAACGCAGCCGTGTGCTATTTATAGGTCTATAAATTCCCGATCGTTTGCGGCACAGGAAGCCTAGCTCTCTCCCCGATGATTCTATCCAAATATAGACATCGCACACGAGGTCTGTTCTGATTCTTTTCATCTTCAATCAACCCGGGAATTGGCTGTTATAACTCTATGCTGTCAATGCCCCTGTGACCTCTTGTGGGCGTCTTTCTGTGATCATCAACACACAACTTGATTATGGTAGATGGTGCCAGTTGACTATGTGGTGTTGAGATTCTGGTGGAGACGAAGTGCGTGGCGAAGACTGTTGTAATATTATTCATAAGGGAGACTTAAATAAATAAAGAAAATAAAGAAAGAAAGAAAATAAAGAAATAAAAATGCGGTATTTGTATAATCGTGTGTGTGTGTGTGTGTGTGTGTGTGTGTGTGTGTGTGTGTGTGTGTTAGAATAGTTGGTAGTTTTATCATTCGTAGTTTGTATCAAATGTTGAGTGTCGTTGCAGTGGCTTTAACACAGTATTGTCCCGTGATGGTCGGGCCTCGTGTGGTCATTACCAGCCTCTACTCAACACTAATACCTTTACTGTTTCTTTTTTATTCATATTCACCACAAGTGTGAGTTGTTGTTATTGTTTTTTCAGGTAAAAATTGACAAAAACTTTAATATTCAAACCAATAACATCATTTAAACTTGCACTACGTTTATTTATTTTTATTTCGCTTCCAAAATATCCGACAGCTGCTCAACCACACCACAAAATCATTTCGAGTTCTTTGTAGCGCTCGAGTTTTATCCCATATCAGAATGACAGATAACCGCTAATGGGTCCCAGAATAAATGGGTCCCATCTCCAATGGGCCCCAACTCTAATGGGTCCCAGTATTAATGAGCCCCAACTCTAATGGGTCCCAGTATTAATGAGCCCCAACTCTAATGGGTCCCAGTATTAATGGGCCCCATCTCTAATGGGTCCCAGTATTAGTGAGCCCCAACTCTAATGGGTCCCTGAATAAATGGGTCCCATCTCTAATGGGTCCCAGTATTAATGAGCCCCATCTCTAATGGGACCCAGTATTAATGGGCCCCAACTCGAATGGGTCCCAGTATTAGTGGGCCCCAACTCTAATGGGACCCAGTATTAATGGGCCCCAACTCTAATGGGTCCCAGTATTAATGGGCCCCAACTCTAATGGGTCTTAGTTCTGATGGATTTCATTTCTAAATGGACCCTAGCCAGATTGGCCCCAACTAAGCCTTAACCTAACTTAACCTCTGGTATCGATCCTCAGGTTAGGTTAGGGACTTTTTGGTCTGGAACCCATTAGAAGTGGTATTTACTAGGACTGATGCCTCTTAGAACTGGAACGCTATTGTGATTGGGTCCCATTACGTACAAGTGAGGCCAGGGCCGGATTAAGGCCAATTGATGCCCTAAGCACAGCCCAACAATGGTGTCCCCTCGGCCCTCCCATTGCTAAACTGACAAGATATTAAGACCATCATTAAGACTCAATGAATACTGATGTTCAAATATAAGATAAAAAATTCAGGTTTCTTCCAGGCCACCCCACAAGCCAGATCCTACAATTTTCTCATCACTTATGTTAGACTAGAACCAGAACAAATACAGTTAAAGACAATTAAGAAATAAAAACAAAGAGTTGAAGTTTTTCAACATTTGATAATTATAAAAATCACTTAAATTAGACAGTTTTGATTTAACTTTATTTATTATAACAACTAGGCCTAGAGTTACTGTTCTTAATTTAGTAACACAATATATTAATATAGTTAAAATATCTACCTCTTTATTTTGTAAATATAAAGTAATTTAATTAATGGGAAATTCAGAAACTTACTTGTTACTTCACACAATCCACCTCATACCACACGTTAAAATAGACACATTTCGTTGATACTGCAAGAGCCTGAGTGAGGGCTGAGAAGCGAGGGAACGAACTTAGACAATTTCAGACGTTCAGGAACGTTCTTGACGTGTATAAAATAAAGCCGTTTTCCATTGGGCAACGTGTCCTTAAAAAAAAAAGGAGCACAGTTTTCTTGGTTTAAAACCCTTACAAAACATAGTTAACGAACAAAATGGGATAAATATTTTTCACCAATTTTATACGGCGGTTTTACACCAGCCTATTAGGTTTTATCGCAAATATGATCTGGTCACTGGAAGGCATAATACCTTCAAAAGAAAAACCTGTGGTGCCCCCTTCTTTTGGTGCCCTAAGCACGTGCTTATTTTGCTTAATGGTTAATCCAGCCCTGAGTGAGGCCCAGGATTAGTGAGGCCTCTTATAACTGGGGGTCCATTATAACTGGGGCCCGTTATAAATGAGGCCCATTAGAACAGAGACCTATCATTATAACTGGGGGTTATTACAACTGGGGGATCACTATAACTGAGACTCATTATCACTTGATACCCATTAGAACTAAGACCTAGTAGAACTGGAACTCATTAGACTTGCAGACTCCTCGTGTAAACAAAGTGAAAAACACTGACTGAGGGCGGGGGGGGGGGGGGGGGTGAGGACGTGTTGGACCCGGTAACACCTCCCCGGGCGTGTTGGTCTTGTGATTAATTTACGAGTCTACCCTGAGCCTGAAGGTTGTAAGTGTGGTCCTCTGTTGACACGTGTCACTTCATTCCTGCACTCTGCTACATGAGTTCTTCTTTTGTGTGCTAGAATGTGATGCCAAGCTTGGTTTATGTCATGGCTGTGAGGTTTGGTTTTGTCATTAATGTTATCGTAAGGCTTGTTGTAAACGTCATGTCAGGTTTCTATTACTTATATTAATTTGAAGTCAGTCAAGTCAATGCAATCTCAGACTTTTCGACAGTCGTATTCTCGTTTAGCAAATTAATGGGATCAGTTTTACAGTTGTTTAAGCCCCTTGAGAACGTTGGCTTAATCCTTAATCCTCTGAATACAATGGCTTACTCCCTTGATCACGTTGTTATAACCCTTTCTATATGATGACCTGTTCCTGAGTACAGTGACTTAACCACCTAAGTACAGTGTCTACGTACCCACAAGAATAGGTCATCTCATTCAAAGGGTTAAGTCATCGTACTCAAGCGGTTAAGGTACCTTACTCGGTTGATTTACTGTACTCAGAGGCTGGTATTGTACTCAACTGGTGATATACCTAACCCACTGGTCTATTTCAAGGGGTAAATATATCTTGTTCATTGTGTTAAATAATCGTACTCTATAGGGGGGGTCTGGATTAATTCATTGTACTCAGGGGGGTTGGCATCGTACTCAGAGGGTTAAGTTAGGAAACAATAATGCCAAGTCCCCACGTCATTGATTCTTCACGCTACCCGGTGTGGAAAATACAATTACTGTACCATGGTCAACCTTTACGCTTTGTCTCCACATGTAAAGATATTTTTCCACTTGTTGTCTTCGTCTCTGTACTAAGACTTAATTCTGTTTGCTCGTTATAGTCCTGGATTTATGTGGCCTCGGCTCTGAAGTCTTGAGGGAAATTCTTCTCAATCGTGATGTAATAAGTTGTGGTTCCCCGGAGAGATACAAAGTCTGGCAGGATTGATAAAGGCAGCTTGAAAATCCTTGGAGTGGAGAGCCTTGATTGCCAACCCTAAGGCATGATTGATTGATTGAATAAGCTTTGAGTTTGTGACTCAGAGCTTCGTATATTTCTTCAAATTTATTTTTTCACAAATGCAAATGAGATGAACTCCTCCTCGTGGTCACAGGTGTAAAATTAAGATGATCGTGAGATATTACTGTTCACAGGAATGAGTCCTCGGAAAGATCTATATTATCTCAGGATATAATACTCGTTGAATCCACTAATTTAAGGCTTATCATAGACCTTCAAATTATATTTCTTCTCTGATAACTAAGTTGTCTGGATTCTTGTGGTCGTAGGGAAGAATTGCCAATAAAAAATTCTTTATAAAAATTTTGATCTCAGATCCCATCATTTCAAGGGATTATAATTTAGCTTCAAATTGAGACTCGTTCTCTGCCAACCAGTTGGTGGTCGCAAGTGTCGTGGCCGCTGGACGACGACGGATTCTGTGGGAGAGGTTTCTTTTTTGCATATATGATACTGGAACCCTACAGTACACTAAAAGGCTCCGAATTTAGTTTCGGATTGTAGATGAAGATTTTTACATGTAAGTGGTCTGTTCCGGTTATGAAATTTGTCAAATAGTTATGTAACAATGTCTCAACGGATATGTGAAAAGGTGTATTAAGTAAAGACACTAGTATTTGAGTTAAGTGAGTCACCAGATCACAATAGAAGTTGGTTGATAAAGTGGTGTGAGATAAATTAAGTGAGGCTTGTGTTGAAATTGATGACAAATTTGTATTATGTGAAGGTTATATTAGCTAAATAAAAGGTGGAGTTTTCATATGCTAATTACTCAAGTATACTCAAGTTTGGATGTAGGGAATAATATGTATGTACAGGTATGTATTAATTGCGAGACTTAACAAACACCAAGGTAAATTATTGGTTGCAGACATAGTGACGGTTATGTCACACACACACACACACACACACACACACACACACACACACACACACACACACACACACACACCGCATCCAGCCCATACGTGCACGAACTGATCGCTATAAGAACAGCCCAGTCCCAACCACTGTAAAAATTATCAATAACTTGTAATAAACTGGTGTATTCACTCCCAGTAAACACTACTCCTTGCACTGTCACTATGTTGAAATGAACTGTAGTTTGAGCTTTTCCCCATCTAGTTATTATATGTCTTATTTGTGTCACTTATGTTACTTGTATATTATTTGTAATTCGAAACCCATTCCCCAAATATGTAACTGTATATTTTCAGCCTTCTGGCTGCCAAGCTCTTTCAATAAACCGTTAATTATTATTATTATTACACACACACACACACACACACACACACACACACACACACACACACACTCACACACACACACACACACACACACACACACACACACACACACACACACCCCGCATCCAGCCCATACGTGCACGAACTGATCGCTATAAGAACAGCCCAGTCCCAACCACTGTAAAAATTATCAATAACTTGTAATAAACTGGTGTATTCACTCCCAGTAAACACTACTCCTTGCACTGTCACTATGTTGAAATGAACTGTAGTTTGAGCTTTTCCCCATCTAGTTATTATATGTCTTATTTGTGTCACTTATGTTACTTGTATATTATTTGTAATTCGAAACCCATTCCCCAAATATGTAACTGTATATTTTCAGCCTTCTGGCTGCCAAGCTCTTTCAATAAACCGTTAATTATTATTATTATTACACACACACACACACACACACACACACACACACACACACACACACACACACACTCTCACACACACACACACACACACACACACACATACACACACACACTATTCCAACCTTATGAATCCTAACAGTACCTCCAGTTTTTCACCTCCAGATTACAGAACAAAACTCTGCCTAACAAAAGCTTCATTATCATCATCAGCACACACACAGCGTCACCACACCTTGCAATATCACAACACAAGGCGAATGCAGAAAAGACAATGGCAAATATACCCTCTTTTCTTATTATTCTCATCTAACCTAACCACTACTCTGGGGAACAAGGTTATACCTGAGATCAGAATTATGAAGAACAATTAGAGGCATTAAAAGAATCAAATCACAGTATCACTCTGGTTCCACTTAATGGCACAAACATTCAAAACAATATTATCAAAATTATTTAGAAACTATTAAACTACACACGTCAAGATAATATCAGTCTGAGGAATGGTGTTAACTACACCCGTAATAAGGGAGGGAAAATGTTCCTCTAGGTATCTCCTAGAGACCTAGACTCACGGTCTCAGTGTGTGACCATTAGTTTACTCAGATAACCTCAGTGTACTCCCAGTGCGTCCATAAAGCGGAAGGGAGTGAGCCAATCAGACCTTGTACAGTTGAGAGAACTTTAGCTTCCCGTTAGCAAGAGGGTTTCACTAGCTGCTCGGGACATGTGGGATTGTGCACCGGAGTGGTAAGAACTGATCATCCACTGCTGATGCCGGTCCCGTGTCGTTTTAGTTGTCGACACACTCGTTTACTCAAGCGATCCTTTGCTACCCTGCTAAACAGTGACAGGCCTACACTGATCGGTCCAATGGCGACAATCGCCACCCTCAATCATCAACGGCAGTCTCAAACGGCAGTCAATCTCTCGCAGTCAACTCCGGTCAACTCCAGTCAAGTGGGTTCTGACGGAAACCCTGAAATGAACTCACTGTTAGCTCTAGTTTACTTTATCACTGCCCTATCTAACCCTCTCTGAGATCGAATGAGACTTACTTGTTATACTGCAATAACGCAGCACAGGTGACTAGGCCACGTGACTATTTCTGTGACGGACGCACAGGAACGTCTTGTCTGTGTGAATGCTCTCCGGGACTGGGGCCTAGCCAGCGTCGCGTTTCCTCAAGGCGTTAGCTTTGGTCTACGTGACATATTTTCCGCCTAACTAATAACTCCTTGGGACACCCGTAACATTATTCAGACTGATAAACGATCTATAATAATTTCAAATTCAATAATAGTCCCTTACTTCATGAATCGCATCATTATTAATTCGGTGAATTTCATTTAATATCATATAGGCCTAGTTCCACCATCTCTCGCTGTGAGCAGGAAGCGCTGTCTCCCCTCAGATGACCTTGAACGCTCAGTATCGCTAATGGCGGGGCATTTGAAATTACTCTGAAATTTCTGAATATTACAATCGACCCCCCTAAAAAAAGACAGCACTGTCCTCATGTGCTGAGAAAAACATACATACGACCCCCCTCAAAATTTGTTCTAAGGACTGCATCTCACCCCTTTAACGTGCTAAATGCAGCATTTGTCTTCTCTTCTCTCCTTTTCTCTCCCGCTAACACTCGACCCCCCTAAAAGAAAACAGCACTGCCCTCATGTGCTGAGAGAACATACATACGACCCCCCTAAAATTTTGTTCTAAGAAACTGCATCTTACCCCTTTTGCTTAACGCAGCATTCCCGTCTTCTCTTCTCTCCTTTTCTCTCCCGCTAACACTCGACCCCCCTAAAAAAAAGACAGCACTGCCCTCATGTGCTGAGAGAACAACTTAGAACCCACCTTCAACTCTGTACTATTCCACTCGCAGCCAGCAACTCCATTTCTTCAACTCAAAACCAACCAGAACATCACGCTCCCCTTTGGCCTGGCCCTTAACTAAGAGGAACCAGTGTCAAAACAATACACAGTCCAAAACAAACATGCTCTCCTTTTGCCTGGCCCTTGAGCTAAGAGGAACCAGTGTCAAAAAAATACTCAGTCCACGTCTCCGAACCTCATGCCGGCAGACCAACCCTCTGACAATGTACCAGTCCATATTAGTGAGGCCCTGGACATTACAACCGTACTCTAAATCCCGCTCATGACAGCAACTCACTCCCGCTCATGACAGCAACCACTACTCAACGCACATCTCTGACCTAACCATCTCTCCAATCCCCCCTGCCCTACTCACAACTCCTCCAACTCACCCTCGACAACCTGCCCCTTCTCATTACCCTGCAACCTAAACTGTAATTTGTCGGCTTCGTCTTTCAGTTGCAGGCTCGATCGACCTCTCTGAACTACTTCTCTTCATCTTGCTCATCTGGAGTGGGGGCTCCTCGTCTTCCTCCTCAGATTCATCCATCGCTGGGTCTCCCGGATGCCTTAGGGTTGGAGCAGCCTTCAAGTTGCTCCGGTTTTCCACTCTCGCTTCCAGGTCTTCTTCCCCACTGGGCTCAATGCGATATAAACCAGGCCTTGGATTTAGGACCTCAACAATGTGCCATCTCGTATCAAACCAATGGTTTTGCAGCTTACACCGGCCTATTTTTACATTGTTCCTCAGCAAAACCTCCTGGCCCACTTCCCAGCTACTCTCGTGGGCTTTCTCTTCTCTTTTTCTTCTATTTATTTCCTTACGTCTCCGAACATTGATCTCCACTGCTTCCTGCAATCTTCGTTGCCGGTCTCTAATCACCATCACCCACTCATCTACCGGCTCTGGGTCTACTTCCGGCCTAAGGTCAAACGGCAGGTTTGGTTCTCTCCCGTAAAACAACAGGAATGGGGAAAACCCTGTCGTGGCATGCGGAGTCGCGTTATATTGTGACACCACTGCCGGCAGATGCTCTAGCCACCTATTCTTTTCCTCTGCCTCGAGGGTGGCCAGCAGACCGTGCAGGGTTCGATTGAACCGTTCCACCATGCCATTTCCCTGTGGGTGATATGCTGACGTCCTTATTTTCTTCACCCCAAAGGTGGCACAAGTTTGTCGGACCAATGCACTGCCAAAGTTCCTTCCCTGATCGGTCAACAGTCGCTCAGGTGCACCCACTGCCAGGAAGATTCGATTCACCAGGATCTTTGCAATCGTCGAGGCTTTCTGGTCTTTGGTGGGAAAGGCCCAAGTGTAACGACTGTATATGTCAACCATTATCAGGACATTCTCCAATCCTTGCCGCTTGTCCAGCAAGGTGAAATCTGCGGCCAGTGTCTCTAATGGTTTGGCAGCTTCAATCGTCCCTACATGCAGTTGGGGTTTCGGCACTTCATCTTTTGCTACTCCACACCTCTCGCAGCTGGCTATGTAGTCTCGCACTGTTTCTCCCATGCCTGACCAGAACCCTCGCTCCTGCACCAGCGACAGGGTGCGATCTCGCCCCTGATGGCCAAACTCGTCGTGGCAGGCTCTAGTCAAAGCCTCCTGCAAGTTTGGAGTTAACACTGGCACCTCCCTCCATAGATTCTTCCCTTCGGGTCTTCTATGCCAGACAACATCTTCTCTTACGATCAGGGATTTCCTAGCTCGGTACATCTTGCGGAAATCATCATTTTGGAGCTCTACCTGTACCTCATCCTCCGGCAGCTCTCCCACCAACCATCTTCGCAGTTTTGTCATATAGTCCATGCCTTCTTGCTCCTTACGCAGCCCATCCATCGTCCACAGTTCCTTCCTTCCTGCCCCGTTCTCCTCTAGTACATGCATCGCTGTATACTCTTCTTCACTATCTTCCTCCTGTTCCGCCGGGATTCTAGATAGAGTATCCGCCACAATGTTGTTCTTCCCCGGCTTGTACTCTATAGTAAAGTTAAACTGCTCGAGATCCGCATTCCACCTACTTTCCACGGCACCTAGTTTAGCCTTCTCGCGGTGACTGAGTGGGTTGTTATCTGTATAGACTGTGAAATGTTTCCCTGCCAAATAATCCCTGAATTTATCCACTACTGCCCATTTGAGTGCTAACATCTCTAACTTACGAGAACTATAGTTGTTCATGTTACGTTCTGATTTCCTCAGGCCCCGACTCGCATAGCACACCGGATGCAACCTGCCATCCTTCCGCTGGGACAGCACCGCACCTAGCCCACGAAAACTTGCATCTGTTTCTAATATAAACTCCTGAGTGAAATCTGGGCAAGCCAACACTGGTGTCTGCGTCACCTTGTCTTTCAGTTTCTCAAAAGCCTGTTGCTGTTCCTCTCTCCATTCACTATCTACCCGATCCTTAGATTTCCCATGCATCAACGCATGCAGTGGAGCAGCTATTTGGGCAAACCCTTTAACAAATTTCCTATAAAATGATGTGAACCCTACAAAAGACCGCACATCTTTCACCGTCTGAGGGACTGGCCAATCTCTTATTACCCTAATCTTCTCAGGATCAGCTGTGATGCCTTCAGCTGACACCTGATATCCTAAATAACTTACTTTTGAAGCCATTATTTCACACTTTTTAGGTTTAAATCTTAAGTTATTCTCCCTCATCCTGCAAAATAATTCCCTCAATCTGACTATGTGCTGATCTATTGTACTTGAAAACACCATCACATCATCAAGGTATACAAGCAACGAGGAGAAAATCTTATCCCCTAAAATCCGCTCCATGTATCTCTGAAAGGTTCCCGGACTATTTGACAATCCCATAGGCAGTCGCCTGTACTCAAAGTGTCCGAAGCTTGTGCTGAAGGCAGTCTTTGGACGGTCTGAAGGTTTTACTTCTATCTGGTGATATCCCGCCGCCAGATCAAACGTTGAGAAAAACTGGGCCCCCGTCAGAGATTCTAGAGTTTCATTTATCCTAGGCAGAGGAAACGCATCGCGTACCGTGACCTTATTTAAGTCACGATAGTCAATGCACAACCTCAGCGTCCCGTCCTTTTTCCTCACTACTACAATGGCGGCAGAGTACGGACTCTCACTATGCTGAATTACTCCCTGATCTAACAGCTGGCTAATGTGCTGTTTCACCTCTGGTACCTGGTTTGGAGGGATCCTCCGATATGGCACCCTAACTGGCCTGTCTGTGGTCACTGGGATCTCATGCTGAACCCCAATAGCCTTTCCTATGGGCTGGCCCTCTCCTTCAAAAATATCACTAAACTCTTCTATTAAACACCTAACTGCACTCTCTTGTTCCTCATTCATTTCCTCCGTGTGCACTTTGACCTCCGTACGGGCATCCGGTTGCACTGTCCTCACATACACCTCTTCACTGATGTCTTCCTCGACTTCCGTCCCCGAAGCCACTTTCCCAATCCGCCAATTGCCCCTCAAGCTCGTACGACTATCAGACAGATTTGCCACCAACACCTGGGTCATGCCTCTCACCACTCTTACAGCTGTCGGCAACACTATCACACCCTCAGGCATCCAACCTTCATCCTCTATTGTTAGAGGTTCAATCACTACTTCTTTGTTAGCTACCTGGCTTAATGAGGGAACACATACTGACAGCAACCGAGTACTCCGGGGAGGAATGGTTGGTCTTTTCTTCCTCTCTGTCATACAATACCCCAGGCTGATGGCCTCTATTGCACATAACTGCCTAACCTCATGCAAGCAATTTTCCCACTGAGCGGTGCTCCTGGCTTCCCTGCACAAGTGATACATGTGCGGCCAGATCTCCGCAACCTCCCCCAGCACATTCATCCCCAACAACCCGACATGAGATTGCCCCTTACCCTGGGTCTCAATCCCTGGACAAACCAACATCCCCACATCAGTGACTTCCACCCCACATACGACCATAGTGACCCGAATACACCCCACACACGGCACTGGAAACCCTGACGCCCCTTTTACCCTTATTCGAGTGGGCTGCAACACCACGCCTGCAGGCTCCAGCTCCCGACGGTAGAAAAGTTCATCAATTAGCGACACTTCTGCCCCAGTATCTGCTAAACCCCACATTTCACGACCCGCTACCAGCACCGAGACCTTAGGACACTCTGCTTTCAGCCTTAAGGTACCTTCTGTTGTGATTAAATTTGTCATGCGAACCACGCTTGACCATGGGTCCGCTCTCTCTTGATTCATAACATCGCCGGTGGAATCTATTGGTGAGGCCAGGAACGGTTGGCGGGGACTGCCTGGCCTTGACCATTTCCCGACCGCCAGTTCCGATTGTTATTTCCAATTCGATACTGGCCATTGGCCACGTATCCCCTTGGGACACTCTCTCCTGGTCCGGACCTGTTCGTGCAATTGAAACTGAAGTGGCCCTCTTGTCCACACGCATAGCACCTCGGGAGAATCGAGCCTCCAGTCTGCGGCTCGTCCTCTCTTCCTTTAGTCAGCGGTACCTCCCTCAAGGCCTCTCGTTTTTGTTCCGCCTCTCTCAGCCCCGTGATCCACTCGTCTAGACTATGGTGAGGATACTTCTTGATCTCATCCACTAACCACATACGGCTTTGTTCCTCCTTGAGCCCCCGAGTGATTGCATCTCCCAACAGGGCCTTATCATATTTATGATCATGGTGGTTCAACTCATCGTTTAAATCGAGCATAGCATCATAATATTCAAGAAGCGTTTCGTTGCTCCCTTGTTTCCGCGTCATCATCTTCTGAATGGCGTCGTACGTGGCCGTCTGCCCGCCGTATTGCTGCTTCAAATAACAAGTTAATTCATCTACGGTTTCCCAGTCTCTGCGTGCATTGTATACGCGATCTGCCGCAGGCCCCGCAAGATGCCTTATTATGAATTGGATTCGACTGACTTCGTCTCCGTCTAGCAGCTTGAGGGTTCGGTCAACCTCTCTTAACCACTTTCCTACCTCTATTCCTGGCCTACCGTCGAACTTAGACATGGTCAACCCGGCCCCGAGACTAGTTCCCTCTCTACTATTGTGTCTCCTCATCTCCCACATTGTCTCATCGTGCTGTATTTTATACTGTGTCTTTACCCTATCTAGTGCATTCCCCAACAGAGCTAGGTGTTGCTGGTGTTCCGTCTCTAACTGTTGCAATTGTGTGTGGTACTCCCCCCGGATTTTCCCTTCTAGCTTCCCCATACGTTCCACGAACTCTTCTCTCAACTGCACCAAACCCGGGCTGTCTCTCCTTTCCTCCGAATAACCCCGCACCGTCAACCACAACAAACCCATTCCCACGGCCAACATGAGTAGAGTTGGGGTCACACTCTCTACCGTTTCCATCCACTCCATGATTACGCTCATTATCCCAACCACAGAGCTATCAGTCACGAAGTAAAAATATCTACACTCTGCTACCATTTGTAACTGGTCGGAATTTACTGGACTTTAATTTCTCACTTGACTTGGGGTTTATTTCAAATTAATAGATGGTAATGGCAGTGGAAGCGCCCCTTTGAGAAAAATCCCGAACCAGCACAAGAACACTTAAATCTACTAAACAAAATAAATTGTCCGTGACCAGTGGAAAGATAGCATCTGTGACTGGGATGAATGAGACACACTGTTAAATTTAGACACTTATATTCCCTCCAACACTACAAACACAATCAAATAATGGTACACCAATATGCGCACCTCTTAACTTAAACTTAAAACACTACTCTGGGGAATAATAGTTATACATGATAGAGAAATTATTAGAAACTCAGGCAACAATAAATTTGGAGTATTAAGAAATGTTGCTTGCACACATGAAACAGGCCTTAAGGGCTCTCACAAAATAATATCAGTCACTGAGGAAATGGTAATAAAAATAAGAAATTAAATACTCTACAATGAATAGGCCTTAAGGGCTTTCAGCAAAATAATATCAGTCACTGAGGAAATGGTAATAAAAATAAGAAATTAAATACTCTACAATGAATAGGCCTTAAGGGCACTCAACAAAATTATAGCACCCCAACAGATGCACACTTCCTAACCTAACCTAACCACTACTCTGGGGAACAAGGTTATACCTGAGATCAGAATTATGAAGAACAATTAGAGGCATTAAAAGAATCAAATCATAGTATCACTCTGGTTCCACTTAATGGCACAAACATTCAAAACAATATTATCAAAATTATTTAGAAACTGTTAAACTACACACGTCAAGATAATATCAGTCTGAGGAATGGTGTTAACTACACCCGTAATAAGGGAGGGAAAATATTCCTCTAGGTATCTCCTAGAGACCTAGACTCACGGTCTCAGTGTGTGACCATTAGTTTACTCAGATAGCCTCAGTGTACTCCCAGTGCGTCCATAAAGCGGAAGGGAGTGAGCCAATCAGACCTTGTACAGTTGAGAGAACTTTAGCTTCCCGTTAGCAAGAGGGTTTCACTAGCTGCTCCGGACATGTGGGATTGTGCACCCGAGTGGTAAGAACTGATCACCCACTGCTGATGCTGGTCCCGTGTCGTTTTAGTTGTCGGGAGCACTCGTTCACTCAAGAGATCCTTTGCTACCCCGCTAAACAGTGACAGGCCTACACTGATCGGTCCTATGGCGACAATCGCCACCCTCAATCTTCAACGGCAGTTTCAAACGGCAGTCAATCTCTCGCAGTCAACTCCGGTCAACTCCAGTCAAGTGGGTTCTGACGGAAACCCTGAAATGAACTCACTGTTAGCTCTAGTTTACTTTATCACTGCCCTATCTAACCCTGTCTGAGATCGAATGAGACTTACTTGTTATACTGCAATAACGCAGCACAGGTGACTAGGCCACGTGACTATTTCTGTGACGGACGCACAGGAACGTCTTGTCTGTGTGAATGCTCTCCGGGACTGGGGCCTAGCCAGCGTCGCGTTTCCTCAAGGCGTTAGCTTAGGTCTACGTGACATATTTTCCGCCTAACTAATAACTCCTTGGGACACCCGTAACATTATTCAGACTGATAAACGATCTATAATAATTTCCAATTCAATAATAGTCCCTTACTTCATGAATCGCATCATTATTAATTCGGTGAATTACATTTAATATCATATAGGCCTAGTTCCACCATCTCTCGCTGTGAGCAGGAAGCGCTCTCTCCCCTCAGATGACCTTGAACGCTCAGTATCGCTAATGGCGGGGCATTTGAAATTACTCTGAAATTTCTGAATATTACATATATATATATAAATATACATATATATATATATATATATATATATATATATATATATATATATATATATATATATATATATATATATATATATATATATATATATATACAGTATATGCTGATAACCACCAGGAAAGAAGAAAACACGAAGTTCCCAAGCGCTTTCGTGTAATTCACATCTTCAGGGGTGAGTGCAGACTAGAGAGAGTAATGCAAAACAAGATGAATATATACAGAGGAGGGTGAGACCAGGTCCACAATGGTCAGGTAATTAGGTAATGACCCTACTAATCTTTAAATAGCACACAACGGTTGGTGGTCGGGTCAGATGGGACAGTGACCCGCCCTCTCACCTGATCACAAATCTTCTTAATTACAAAGTTGTCCAGCTTGTACATGCCGTTACTCAAATTCATGTTGAATGCTTCGGTATGTTTAATAAGACTAGATTCTATGATGTTCCTACTATCAATTGAATTACATGGTAATATTGAGGAGGCATTATCCCAGTCAATGCAATGCTTGTTATCCCTCAAATGAACAAACAGAGCATCTAGGGTATTTAAGGTTTGAGCCAATATTATATATATATTTGTATTCCTCAAACCTTAAATACCCTAGATCTTTCATAGACAAATGCTTAAACATTACTAAGAAAACTTTTTATAGAACTGATCCCAAACCCACCCATGACCATAAGAATATCTTAATATTACCATTTCACAAAAATTTCTCACACATTCCGGCACAGCTAAAAACCTGGAACGTCAATGTGGCATTTAAAAACTCATGCACTGTTAAACAAATGTTAATCAAGAACTCCCCCAACAACACAATTGGTTGCATTTATAAAGTTCCTTGCAAGGAATGTAATATGTTTTACTTAGGCCGGACAGGTAAAGATCTTGTAACTAGAATTAAACAACACAAATACAGTGTTAGGACAGGCCAGGAATCCAATGCTCTGTTTGTTCATTTGAGGGATAACAAGTATTGCATTGACTGGGATAATGCCTCCTCAATATTACCATGTAATTCAATTGATAGTAGGAACATCATAGAATCTAGTCTTATTAAACATACCGAAGCATTCAACATGAATTTGAGTAACGGCATGTACAAGCTGGACAACTTTGTAATTAAGAAGATTTGTGATCAGGTGAGAGGGCGGGTCACTGTCCCATCTGACCCGACCACCAACCGTTGTGTGCTATTTAAAGATTAGTAGGGTCATTACCTAATTACCTGACCATTGTGGACCTGGTCTCACCCTCCTCTGTATATATTCACCTTGTTTTGCATTACTCTCTCTAGTCTGTACTCACCCCTGAAGATGTGAATTACACGAAAGCGCTTGGGAACTTCGTGTTTTCTTCTTTCCTGGTGGTTATCAGCATATACCTAGATCACGCGCACCTACAGTGATTTACTTGCATATATATATATATATATATATATATATATATATATATATATATATATATATATATATACATATATATATAAATCTATAAATCTATATATATTTATATTTATATATGGCTTCAATATCCATTACGTGAAACAGTAAACATTAATATTTTCAGGTAGAATTTTAATGACATTTGGATAGAATCAATTTGGGTCAGTTACCTTCCTTCCTCATGAATCACCTTCTCGGTAGTTCGCTCGTTAGTAAGCGTAACTGCCCTGTTTCCTACTTTATGAAGAGAGACTGAGGAGATTGAGAGAGAGAGGGATAGATAGATATATAAATAGATAGATAGATAGTAAATATTGGTCATTTCAGCAGGTATTTGGCATTAATTGACCCGGTTACTTGCAGGTAATCCCCCCCTTCCCCACCCTCCTCCCCCACCAGTACCCCCCCATCAGCACCAGTACCCGCGGTTATCTATGGGTATGAGTGACCCGGGATAGGTAGGGTAGGGGTGTAACAGCTGGGAGGGGTATAGCGGCCACCTACCTACCTACCCTACACTCCCACAGGTGAGGTAGATATATACTGTATATGTCTACCTGTAGTTTGGAAATGTTTTTTGTTTTTCAATTTATGTTTTCCGGGACCTGTACGTTGGATCTCTTGTAGTAGTAGTAGTAGTAGTAGTAGTAGTAGTTATTTTTGTTATTATTGCAGTTATTATTATTATTATTATTATTATTATTATTATTATTATTATTTTATGTTTGAGGATTTTTATTATTATTATTATTATCATTATTTTATGTTTGAGGATTTTTATTATTATTATTTTTAATATTTTCTTTTTACAAGACATAAACAGCATTGAGGATGGTGGTGGTCAGTTGGGTGGATTCTTCTCCCTGATTGGTCGAATTCCTCACCTTCACGACTAACAAATGAACGTAATCAGCGCCTGCGATTGGTTGTCAATGACCCTCCGGTGTTCGCTTTCCTTACCACCCCCTCCTTCTTCCCTTCCTTTCCCTACCTTCCCTCCCTTCTTCCTTCCTTCCCTCTCCTTCGTCTTTCTTTCCTTACCCTCCTTCTTTCCTTCCCATCCTTCCCTACCTTTCCTTCTTCCCTCCCAACCTGTGTTCCTTCCCTCCCTTACCCTCCCTTTCCCTCCTTACTGCCCTTCCTACCTTGTCTACCTTCCTTATCTTTCCTCCTACCATTCTTCCTACCCTCCTTCCCTCCCATAATTCCCTCCTCACACTTTTCCACTTACCTTACGCACAGGTGAGATGTGTTTGGGAGGCTAATTTATGGAAAAGGAGGACGGAGATGGGAGGGGGGTGGGTGTTGAGGGAAGAGGAGAGAGAAGGAGGGAGATGAGAAGGGGAGACGGGAGAGCAGAGAAGAGGAGAGGAGGGAGAAAAAGACTGCCAAGAATCTTCGTATCTGGAACAACTACAGTAACATCATTTTATAAGATTAGTGTCATGTCAAAAAAGTTACGTAATTCTTTCATAAACTTCAAGTACACGTATATTTGTGAGTGGTTTGAACATTTAGAATGATGAGGAATGTATTTAAAGTGAGTATATGGTATAGAGAAGGCAGATTGAGAAATTATAGCGACGTTGACATTATCAAGTCGACGTTTCAAACATTAAAGAGTTGATAGAGTTGGTGAGGGAATTCGCAACTAATTCAATTAATTCACAAACACCAAATATAGGTCATTAGTAGAGGATTTTTACTGTAATTAATTA
Source organism: Homarus gammarus (assembly GCA_958450375.1). Taxonomy (NCBI): domain Eukaryota; kingdom Metazoa; phylum Arthropoda; class Malacostraca; order Decapoda; family Nephropidae; genus Homarus; species Homarus gammarus. Next base: position 20,841 of record CAUDMG010001563.1, on the reverse strand, counting down.
AAATAAAATAAATTAGAATAATATTATGCGTATATTTAATCCAGATAAGAATAATATACGTTATAAATATATATAATATATATATATATATATATATAATCAACAACCTCACCAGCAAGGAATCGAACCCTCGACCTACTGGGTGTGACTAGGGAACGCTTACCGGCTAGGCCACAAGGACACTAAAAGCAGTTCTAGACTCTGTTATATTTCACACAAAGCCTGTTCATCGAGCTGATGGCGCCGTGAACCTCATTGGGAAACTGCCCGTGCCTCGTATGTGGTGTCAGTAGCATTTTACCGAATCCAGCTGGTATGAAACGCGAGGTACATATATATACTTCATTTTTAGTCCATTTAACACGCGGACTTTGAACATATAATCAACAACCTCACCAGCAAGGAATCGAACCCTCGACCTACTGGGTGTGACTAGGGAACGCTTACCGGCTAGGCCACAAGGACACTAAAAGCAGTTCTAGACTCTGTTATATTTCACACAAAGCCTGTTCATCGAGCTGATGGCGCCGTGAACCTCATTGGGAAACTGCCCGTGCCTCGTATGTGGTGTCAGTAGCATTTTACCGAATCCAGCTGGTATGAAACGCGAGGTACATATATATACTTCATTTTTAGTCCATTTAACACGCGGACTTTGAACATATAATCAACAACCTCACCAGCAAGGAATCGAACCCTCGACCTACTGGGTGTGACTGCTTTTAGTGTCCTTGTGGCCTAGCCGGTAAGCGTTCCCTAGTCACACCCAGTAGGTCGAGGGTTCGATTCCTTGCTGGTGAGGTTGTTGATTATATGTTCAAAGTCCGCGTGTTAAATGGACTAAAAATGATGTATATATATATATATATATATATATATTGTATCAAGTCGATCTTTTACCCAGCGTATCGTTTCGCGGAGTTGCTACTAGAAGACGGTGGAAGCTTATGGTCGCCTTCCCGTGTAATTTGCATTTTTGTGGTCCACTGAAGCGTTATCTTGGACCATCTTTTGCGTATGTAACGAGGAACATGACTAAACATCGCGTGTTAGTGTTTATTTTGATGGTGATAGTGTGTGTGTAGTGTTAATATTGATGGTGAGGTGTGGTGAGAGACCCTGCTCATTCGTGTTGCTAGGTACGTGACGCCATCTTGATTTGACATATCTACGAGTATTTTTTATTTTATTTATTTATTTTATGATTTATATGTTTGTTTATATATTCTTATTTGTTATTATTAATACCATTGAACATTTTATTATACCCAGCGAACATAATGCGACTACTATAGCAATTAAGTGTTTCTGTTTGTTACTATGTCGTCGGGGAAGGGGGGTGTGGGGGTAGGGAGGTGAGAAAGGTGGGGAGGTGATAAGGGGGGAGGTAATAATGAAGAAGGGGGAGTAATGAGGGAGAGATATGACGTCACAACACATTATTATTATTATATTTTTCTTTGGTAAATCTTAACATAACTAATCCATATAAACATGAACGTAACTCATAAGATTAATGGTCGCCCGGAAACAGAAGCCGTTCTGGTGGTCTTAAGTTCCCTGGTTCGATCCCCATGTGGTCTCAGGTGTAGCGAATTTATGTGATCTAATATGTGAATTTGTCTGCAGGTGTGTGGACTCAGGTGTGATTTATGTGTACTTCTGTGTCGGTGTGTGTGTGAATAATAATAATAATAATAATAATAATTGACGGTTTATTGAAAGAGCTTGGCAGCCAGAAGGCTGAAAATATACAGTTACATATTTGGGGAATGGGTTTCGAATTACAAATAATATACAAGTAACATAAGTGATACAAATAAGATATATAATAACTAGATGGGGAAAAGCTCAAAAACTACAGTGCATTTCAACACAGTGACAGTGCAAGAAGTAGTATTTACTGGGAGTGAATACACTAGTCTATTACAAGTTATTGATAATTTTTACAATGGTTGGGACTGGGCTGTTCTTATAGCGATCAGTTCGTGCACGTATGGGCTGGCTGCGGTTGTGGTGTCGAACAGCAATTCTCGGGCTAGGGATCTCAGGTGGTAGTAGGAGCCGGTGTCGAGGATGGTGTAGAGGCTTCTTACCAAATTTGCAGATGAGGTCGTGGTGATGGTCAGTGAGAGTCGAAAGGGTCAGTGTGTTGAGTGCTTCTTGATATGTGGAGTAGGAAGGGGAGAGAATAATCTTGCATGCCCTCTTTTGCACTTTTTCTAGGTGTTTACGTTGTGTGGCATTTAGGGAGGAAGACCAGGTAGGGGAGGCATAGGTGAGCTTGGGAAGTATGAATGTTGTGTAAACACTGAGGAGCTCGGGTGCAGGAACTCCGAGGGACTTGAGTCGGCGGAGGAGGTGGAGACGGAAACTGGAGGATTTGACAACTTCACTGACGTGTGGTTTACAATTTAGTTTGTTGTCATTGGTGACGCCGAGGAGCTTCGTGGAATCTACAACCTGGAGTGTGTTCGGACCTAAAGTAATGGAAGGAGGTGGGACAATGTCGGAGGAGAGGTTGATGTGCATAACCATGGTCTTGGTATGGTTGATGGTGACATGGTTGTTGGTGGCCCAGTTTTGGAGACTGTTCAATAAATCCTGAAGGGCGGTATAGTTGGGAGCAGAATTGTTGACGCTGATCCCAATGGTGGAGTCGTCGACATATTTCCAGCGAGCAGGGGTTTCTCTTAGGGCATCATTGATGAGCAAAAGGAAGCAGAGTGGTCCCATCTTGGTGCCTTGGGGGACGCCACAGGTGAGTGACTGAAAGGTGGAGACAGCCCCTCGGAAGCGTACAGCTTGGCGTCGGTCACTGAGGAAGTCTGTAAGCCATGGTATAAGACTTCTCCGAAGCCCAAGGTCAATAGCTTTGTGTGTTTGTGTAATAATAATAATAATAATAATAATAATAATAATAATAATAATAATAATAATAATTAACGGTTTATTGAAAAAAAATTCTGCAGCCCGAAGGCTGAAAATATACATTGGACATAAATGACTTATTACATACATTGGTGGTTTAACAAAAGCCTTCATTAGCGAAAGGTAAAGGAACATAGAGTGAACATACAGATTAATGTAGGTGTTGAACAGCAACTCGTAGTGTAGGGACTCCCTCCCAGATGGTGTTAGGAGGGACCTCACGTGATGTAGTAGTTCCCTCAGATGGTGTTATGAGGGGCCTCACGTGGTGTTGTAACTCTTCACAGATGGTGTGATGAGGGACTTGACGTGGTGTAGTAATTCTCTCACATATGGTGTTATGAGGGACATGTGGTGTAGTAATTCCCTCACAGATGGTGTTATATGAGTGAGGTTTGGTCTTAGGCCTTCCTATCGTAGACGGATTAACACATCGCTGGTTGTTGTTGTTGGGTCTCACGGGCCGTTATCACTGGGTACTTGGGACCTCACTGTGTGAAGGTTAACTTGGGTACGACTGTTACCTTTGAGTTGTTCTCACTGACTTAACCACTGTTCACCTCTGTTTAACACTGGTTCCGTTCCTTTCCTAAATGAAAATGTAACTTCTGGCGAGAACTTGTTGATATTCCGGTGGGGAGGAGGGTTCAGGGGAGGGGGTTGGTATGGGCCAACTGAACAGTTGACCTGGCTGCTCCAAGAGGAGCGCCAGGTACGTCTTGACCCTTCGGTGGTCAAGGATGTAGTGTGTGTGTGTGTGTGTGTGATGTAACCCGGGGGCTGTCTGTGTGTGTGTGTGTGGGATGTAACTCGGGGGCTGTCTGTGTGTGTGTGTGTGTGTGGGATGTAACCCGGGGGCTGTCTGTGTGTGTGGGATGTAACCCGGGTGCTGTCTGTGTGTGTGGGATGTAACCCGGGGGCTGTCTGTGTGTGTGGGATGTAACCCGGGGGCTGTCTGTGTGTGTGGGATGTAACCCGGGGGCTGATCTGTGTGTGTGGGATGTAACCCGGGGGCTGTCTGTGTGTGTGGGATGTAACCCGGGGGCTGTCTGTGTGTGTGGGATGTAACCCGGGGGCTGTCTGTGTGTGTGGGATGTAACCCGGGGGCTGTCGGTGTGTGTGGGATGTAACCCGGGGACTGTGTGTGTGTGGGATGTAACCCGGGGGCTGTCTGTGTGTGTGGGATGTAACTCGGGGGCTGCCTCTGTGTGCATGTGTGTGTGTGTGTGTGTGTGTGTGTGTGTGTGTGTGTGTGTGTGATGTAACCTAGGGGCTGTCTGTGTGAGATGTTACTCGGGGGCTGCCTATGTGTGCATGTGTGTGTGTGTGTGTGTGTGTGTGTGTGTGTGTGTGTGTGTGATGTAACCTAGGGGCTGTCTGTGTGATATGTAACTCGGTGGCTGCCTATGTATGTGTGTGTGTAATAATAATAATAATAATAATTAACGGTTTATTGAAAGAGCTTGGCAGCCAGAAGGCTGAAAATATACAGTTACATATTTGGGGAATGGGTTACGAATTACAAATAATATGCAAGTAACATAAGTGACACAAATAAGACATATAATAACTAGATGTGTGTGTGTGTGTGTGTGATGTAACCTAGGGGCTGTCTGTGTGAGATGTAACTCGGGGGCTGTCTGTGTGTGCATGTGTGTGTGTGTGTGTGATGTAACCCGGGGGTTGCCTATGTGTGCGTGTGTGTGTTTGTGTGTGTGTGTGTGTGTGTGTGTTTGTGTTTGTGTGTGTGTCTGTCTGTTAGAATTGGTCGTCCTTAAAGGTCAATTCTTAGAGTAGGTCGTCCTTAAGGGTGAAGTCTTAGAGTAGGTCGTCCTTAAGGGTGAAGTATTAGAGTAGGTCGTCCTTAAGGGTGACGTATTAGAGTAGGTCGTCCTTAAGGGTGAAGTCTTAGAGTAGGTCGCCCTTAAGGGTGAAGTCTTAGAGTAGGTCGTCCTTAAGGGTGAAGTATTAGAGTAGGTTCGTCCTTAAGAGTGAAGTCTTAGAGTAGGTCGTCCTTAAGGGTGAAGTATTAGAGTAGGTCGTCCTTAAGGGTGAAATCTTAGAGTAGGTCGTCCTTAAGGGTGAAGTATTAGAGTAGGTCGTCCTTAAGGGTGAAGTATTAGAGTAGGTCGTCCTTAAGGGTGAAGTATTAGAGTAGGTCGTCCTTAAAGGTGAAGTATTAGAGTTGGTCGTCCTTTAGGGTGAAGTATTAGAGTAGGTCGTCCTTAAGGGTGAAGTATTAGAGTAGGTCGTCCGTAAGGGTGAAGTATTAGAGCAGGTCGTCCTTAAGGGTGAAGTATTAGAGTAGGTCGTCCTTAAGGGTGAAGTATTAGAGTAGGTCGTCCTTAAGGGTGAAGTGTTAGAGTAGGTCGTCCTTAAGGGTGAAGTATTAGAGTAGGTCGTCCTTAAGGGTGAAGTATTAGAATAGGTCATCCTTAAGGGTGAAGTATTAGAGTAGGTCGTCCTTAAGGGTGAAGTATTAGAGTAGGTCGTCCTTAAGGGTGAAGTGTTAGAGTAGGTCGTCCTTAAGGGTGAAGTATTTGAGTAGGTCGTCCTTAAGGGTGAAGTATTAGAGTAGGTCGTCCTTAAGGGTGAAGTATTATAGGTCGTCCTTAAGGGTGAAGTGTTAGAGTAGGTCGTCCTTAAGGGTAAAGTATTAGAGTAGGTCGTCCTTGAGGGTGACACACACACACACCTCCATAGTCACCCACGAGGTAAATTCTCCTATCACAAACCACCTAACTACATAACTACCTAACTACCCTAACTTAACGAGGCTGACGCGCAGGTAGTGTCTCGAGAAGATAAGTTTTAGCCAATCAGCGTCAAGGTTTCAAACTATCATAACAAGGGATGGTCTTTTAGTGTGTATATATGTTAATGGTCTATACAGAAACCCCAGTCAGTCATATGTGTGTGTGTGTGTGTAAGTAATTAAGAGGAAGGCCAGGTGTGTATAATGAATTAGGTCCGGTATGCAGGTATTTATGAAGAGAAGAACAGATTTGTAAATGAGGTGGATGGATACTGGACAGGTGTGTGTGTTGGTGTGTGTGTGTGTGTGTGGACAGGTGTGTGATGGTGTGTGTGTGTTAACAGGTGTGTGTTGGTGTGTGCTCGGTTAGGTTAGATTAAATTTGGTTAAATTAGATTAGATTAAATTAAATTAAATCCAACCCAACGCTAATCCGCTCTCTGGTACCATCATTAACATTCATCACTCCACATTCATTACTCATTCACGGGTCATGCAGACTAAGACACACACACACATACACACTTGAGGGCCTAATTTAGATATACACCTTGTTTGTCATGCAAGGCGAGGCTAGCAATTACCTTGAGATTGTCTGTCGTTGTCTGTGCGGTCAAGATGGTAGCCTACGTGTGTGTGTGTGTTTCATTTTGTGTTTAGTTTCCTTTTTCGTTGAGTGGGACAGAAAGTAAGAGAGAAAGAAAGATCGAGAAGGAGAGAGATGAGAAATAAAGGAGAGAGAGAGAGAGAGGTAGAGAGAGAAAATGCTCCACCACCCAACCACCCAAATATTATCCATTAAACCTTCTACAGGAATTTCTGGTGAATTTACTAAACATACACTCAGTTTACCACCCAGGTAGGTAACTCTTACTAATTAGAAACCAGGTATTTTATTGATAGCTTTCCAGCGTGGGGGGGGGGGGGGGAGGCTTCATGTGTTCCAGTGAGGGTTTCCAGGGTCTTCTGTGAGGCTTCTTATTAGTTTCTTGTTTGTTTGTGTGTGTGTTCATCAGTTTTTTATGTATTAGTTTGTCATAAGTTTCCCGTCCCTTTATTCTCAACAACAACAACAGTAATAATACTAAATGATAATAATATATATGATAATAGAAATAACTTTGCTCGTAATGGTAATTAATAACAGCTGATATGATGAAGTAATCCATTAATGAATAGATAAATAACAATGTAAGTGAACAGGAAAATGAATAATTGAGGAAATAAATAAATGAATAGATAAGATCTCTAATTTGGCAGCGATACAGAGGAGGGTTACTAACCTCGTGTGTGTGTGTGTGTGTGTGTGTGCTATCGTTGACAACACTACCACTATTACCCCCACCCCCCCTCCTTGTGTGTACATATTCCACCACTGCCACAGTTAATATCACACTGTATATGCTGGGTTAGTGGCTGGTGACCGCCTGCCCTGCCTCACCACCACAGTAATTCACCCAAAACTTACCTCTCTCTCTAACACCCCCCCCCCCCCCCCGTGTACTAACTGTCTTGTACTAACTTGGCTGATTGTGTGTTGAATTGGGACCACTAACTGTTAAAAAAGAGCCAATGATTGTTGAACTGGGGCCACTAACTGTTGAATTGGGACCACTAACTGTGAAAAAAGAGCCAATGATTGTTGAACTGGGGCCACTAACTGTTGTATTGGGACCACTAACTGTTGAATGGGGGTAGTAGCTGTTATTCTGTGACCACTAACTGCTGAACAAGTGCAATAAGCATCTAAATAATTCATAAATAAGTTGATATAAGACTCGTCTCCCGTCCTAAAAGCCCCTGGTTCGCTCCCCCCCCCCCTTCCTCCAGGTCCCACCCAGCTGTGAACGGGTACCTAATTTTACACTTTAGGAACTCAAGGCTGTCTAGTGCAGTGCCGCATTGTGTACTGAAGGTTCCAGACAGACAGACAGACAGAGACACATACAGACAGACAGACAGACACAAACAGGTCAGATAGACAGATAAACAGATTGATAATGAGAAAATAGCAAAAAAAAAAGATTAAAATTTGAGAGAGAAATAGAGAGAGACGAAGAAAGAAACGGAGGGACTGGTAGAGAGAAAATGGAGAGGGGGAAAGCGAGGAGGAGGAGGAGTTAAATGAGGTGAAGAAGGAGTAGGATGATGGGGAGAGGTGGAGAATGAGAAAGGGGTAGAAGAAGAGAAAGAGAATGAGACAGAAGAGAAGAAGGAGGTAGAGGAGGAGGAGGAGGAGGAGGCCAGTACAGACATCACCATGGCCATCATCATCCTGGGGGGGGGGGGGGTTAAGGGGGTAGACTCATTCGTATGTAAAGAATCACGCTTTGGTGTAAATTAAGAGTCTCATGTAGAGGCTCCGGGCAGACCCATAATCAGGGGGGTGAGGGAGAGGGAAGGGAAGGAGGGGGGAGAGGAAGACTAATGATGGTTCCTGGGCTGAGGAAGTTCAAGTCAGCTACACGCCTGCCTTACCTATACCTGGACTGGTCTTACACACCTGTCTAATATACCTGTTTGGTCCTACACACCTGCTTTACCTATACCTGGGCTGGTCTTACACACCTGTCTAATATACCTGGTTGGTTCTACACACCGACTAAACATACCTTGTTGGTCCTGCACACCTGCCTTACCTATACCTGTGTTGGTCCTACATACCTGGTTGGCCCTACACACCTGCCTAACATACCTAGTTGGCCCTACACACCTGCCTAACATACCTAGTTGGCCCTACACACCTGCTTAACATACCTGGTTGGCCCTACACATCTGCCTAACATACCTAGTTGGCCCTACACACCTGCTTAACATACCTGGTTGGCCCTACACACCCGTCTCATTGAACTCTGACCTGTATCATCTATCTAGTTGACCTCTCACCAATACTGTCCAATTTATCGATTCTTTAACCATCACTGTAACAATATGGACCACACAAAAGCACTGGAATGACATCAACAACAAAAACTTTCACCATTGTAAATATTACTCCTCAGCCATTCACCGTGTAGGAGAATGTATTGTGTGTGTCTTTGTAATACCGATGGAACGTGTGTGTGTTGTACCATTGGAGTCTCTCTCTCTCTCTCTCTCTCTCTCTCTCTCTCTCTCTCTCTCTCTCTCTCTCTCTCTCTCTCTCTCTCTCTCTCATTAACCTGAGGTACTATGCACAACGCACCACCACCAACAGTGTATCCGTAAGTAGCAATTTGACTTACATAAGCATTCTGTTGGGCATACCAATTAATGCCCTTTTTTTCATCTCTCTCTCTCCACGTGTCTATAGGAGGTCTTATTAATATAGGTCATTACAGGTCATTATACCTGATGACCGCCCCGAGACTACAGGTAAACGACCCCTTAGTGAAAGAGTTGGACAGTGAGGCACAGCGATGGTTTATTTTTTTACATTGACTAAAACAACTAAAATATTCTTTTATGAAATTTGAGGATATTTATGTTACTGAACCTCTTGGTGGCCTTAGTGTGTGTGTGTACCTGTATGTGTCGTTGTTTGTACCTATAAGTATCAGTGTATCTATGTGTCGTTGTTTGTACCTATAAGCATCATTGTATCTATGTGTCGTTGTTTGTACCTGTATGTGTCGTTGTTTGTACCTATAAGTATCAGTGTATCTATGTGTCGTTGTTTGTACCTATAAGCATCATTGTATCTATATGTCGTTGTTTGTACCTGTATGTGTCGTTGTTTGTACCTATAAGCATCATTGTATCTATATGTCGTTGTTTGTACCTGTATGTGTCGTTGTTTGTACCTATAAGCATCATTGTATCTATATGTCGTTGTTTGTACCTGTATGTGTCGTTGTTTGTACCTATAAGCATCATTGTATCTATGTGTCGTTGTTTGTACCAGTATGTGTCGTTGTTTGTACCAGTATGTGTCGTTGTTTGTACCTATAAGTATCAGTGTATCTATGTGTCGTTGTTTGTACCTGTATGTGTCGTTGTTTGTACCTATAAGTATCAGTGTATCTACAGTATGTGTCGTTGTTTGTACCTATAAGCATCATTGTATCTATGTGTCGTTGTTTGTACCTGTATGTGTCGTTGTTTGTACCTATAAGCATCATTGTATCTATGTGTCGTTGTTTGTACCTATAAGCATCATTGTATCTATGTGTCGTTGTTTGTACCTGTATGTGTCGTTGTTTGTACCTATAAGTATCATTGTATCTATGTGTCGTTGTTTGTACCTATAAGCATCATTGTATCTATGTGTCGTTGTGTGTACCTGTATGTGTCGTTGTTTGTACCTATATGTATCAGTGTATCTATGTGTCGTTGTTTGTACCTATAAGCATCATTGTATCTATGTGTCGTTGTTTGTACCTGTATGTGTCGTTGTTTGTACCTATAAGTATCATTGTATCTATGTGTCGTTGTTTGTACCTATAAGTATCAGTGTATCTATGTGTCGTTGTTTGTACCTGTATGTGTCGTTGTTTGTACCTATAAGCATCATTGTATCTATGTGTCATTGTTTGTACCTGTATGTGTCGTTGTTTGTACCTATAAGTATCATTGTATCTATGTGTCGTTGTTTGTACCTATAAGTATCAGTGTATCTATGTGTCGTTGTTTGTACCTGTATGTGTCGTTGTTTGTACCTATAAGCATCATTGTATCTATGTGTCATTGTTTGTACCTGTATGTGTCGTTGTTTGTACCTATATGTATCAGTGTATCTATGTGTCGTTGTTTGTACCTATAAGCATCATTGTATGTATGTGTCATTGTTTGTACCTGTATGTGTCGTTGTTTGTATCTATAAGCATCATTGTATCTATGTGTCATTGTTTGTACCTGTATGTGTCGTTGTTTGTACCTATAAGCATCATAGTATCTATGTGTCGTTGTTTGTACCTGTATGTGTTGTTGTTTGTACCTATAAGTATCAGTGTATCTCTGTGTCGTTGTTTGTACCTGTATGTGTCGTTGTTTGTACCTGTATGTGTTGTTGTTTGTACCTATAAGTATCAGTGTATCTCTGTGTCGTTGTTTGTACCTGTATGTGTCGTTGTTTTGTGTGAGACAAAATGATACAATGGACGAAGGATTTTGCCAGCCTTACCGAGACAACAGGAGTCGCAGTGTTTATTTTGAAATTCATCGACCACTCCATAAAGATACTTTCTGGAGCGAGTACCTTCCCTTCTCTTTACCTTTACCAGCAAAGTCGTGTCGACGTCTCTCTTGTTTAATATAAGACGCCTTGATATTTATTGTCAGTGAGAATAAATTACTGTGCCATAAACCCTTGTGGTGAACACACGTGGAGAACAATCATAAGACAATCTCTTCCTCCCAGTTAGAGATTAAATATACATGAGACTAAAGATACGAGAACTGTTTGTAATACTTCACTAAAGTCAGGTAAATGGTAGACAAATATGAACAATGAGTTAAATAATGTAGAAGAGGAAATATTTTCTTGCAAGCACAGTGGGAAAAATTATTGAGAGGTCACCGTTGAAATATGAAGCTTGTGTGTGTCTCAACCTTGAACTAACCCTTGACGAGAAACAATGAAGTTGTAACAAGGAAGAGGTTTAGAGAGTTATTATTATTATTATTATTATTATTATTATTATTATTATTATTATTATTATTATTATTACCCCCCCCCCCTCCCCCAAGGCCGATGTGGGAGAGAAGAGAGAGAGAGAGAGAGAGAGAGAGAGAGAGAGAGAGAGAGAGAGAAGGCGGGGTTACCAGAGGTCATCTATCTTACCTGTGATGCTCTGAGCTGGGCGGTGCTGAGTGATCTTTAATTACTGACGGTTCCTAGAAGTTCTATTACGGATCATTATAGTGTAATGGATGATTCTCGCTTCTCTTCTTATAGACCTAATCATCCTATTATGTACACCGATATATTTGGATGAATATTTAAGGTATAATATACTTGAAATATATTATTCGTTATTGAACAGTTAAGGATATCGTATACTATTATATATTATACACGATATATAATATTAGATGGTATGGGTTAGAAATAAGTCTCGGAACCTGAATAAACATCTAACATGTAAATAAATTTTTGAAACAATCTAAATAAATATTTGACTTGTAAAGAAAAGTCTCATAACAATAACTGTATCATGACAGGAGTTCAGGGGCTGTTGAAGGAGCTGGTTCCTCTCTTAACTTGGATACACTACAGCTAGTTATCACACGCCAGACTCTCACACAAGTTGTAATTATAAAAATCTTGGATTCAATGTTGCCGAAAAAATGGAAAATCTAATATAATATTATACAGAAGTGGGAAAAGAGATAGTTTTTCCCACTCCAAGGCTTGATGTGTACTTACCTTATTACGTGTATTACCGTATGAGAATTAACTCGTCAATTAGCATACGGTGAACTGAACTTTTCCCTTGATTATTTAATTTGGTGTGAATTATCGTCTCGCCTGGGAGTAAAGATTCCCCCGGGCGAGGAAAATGGCTGAACATTCTGTGCATGTTGTAAGGTCTTGGGGTCTCTTGCGAGCTGGGAGGAGGAGGGGGTGTCTCAGGAAGATCTTTGTCTCTGCACAAGGAACTCTCTTAACTTGTCTTTCTGGAGTAACGCCATGAGGGAACTTTTACCTGTTTGGTGAGAGATGAGTCAGACCTCTGGAGACAGTGTGGTAAACTAGGCGTGGAGGCCCGCTAAGTCACTGAAGTAAATGACTCATGTGATATCTTGAGAAATCTCAATTTTTAAAGATATATTACTCACAATTTGGCGACAAAGACGCAGAGCTTCAAGTGTTTGTGTGACTGTCTGCCAGATCACTAATATATTCCCTTCTTATATTTAAGATTTTGTCGAGTATCCCCCAATATCCCAGTTTGTGACTCTGGTAAACGTTCTCTGCACTGTTTTAGCTCATCCTTCCTCTTGAGTCTCGCGGAAACTCTACTGTACAGGATAACTCAACAGACGAAGAGAGTAAACCTCGCTCACCCTAGCCTCCTTTAATGGTAAAACCTTAACCTATGGGTTTCATTATGTGGCATATTATTATAAGTAAATGTTCAGTGAGCTACACGCACACACTCCAGAAAGAATATTTTCGAAGAAGTTCAATGAATTTAAAAAAAAAAAAAAAAAACTGCGGCTCCTGCTGTCTTTATAGGGTTGTCAAAATCCTTCGTAGGTTGTGTCATATTGACTAACATAAAATCACAAAAGTACTTTTTGGAGCGTGTTTCCACACTGTCAGGCCTGAGGGACCCACTTTTCACTCCCATGCAGGATGCAACTTGTACCAACGTATCACAATGTGGTATACGAAACTAAGAGGTTGTCCAAGGAACCGACCAAGAAGCTGTAGTGTTGATGAGTGCACCTGCTGTAAGATCTCGTTGTTGTCATTGTCATTTAATATATAACGTGAAAGGGACTCCGTGTGTATTCGTTCACTTAAATCGACCACATAATACATCACCGAACGCCTCCATTTTATGATTAAAATGTTAACTCCATAAGCCTCTTATCCAGGTTGTCTGAGGTCGTGGAGGCACCAGAGTCCTTTTTAAGTAGTTTAAGACTGAATTACCGTCACGCTATCCTGTTAAACCGTCAGGCTCCTATAATATTAATCTTCCGTAATAAAAATAAGTTTATAAATCCAAAGTAAAGATATATTAGGAATAGGTAATTATTTACCGATGACGCTGTACAGGAAAATAGTCAGATAAAGTAGGGATGATATGTTTTAAATCTGGTGTCAAGTTAAAGTTGTATAAACCTGTAAGAGAAGACACGAGTGAACTTGTTGGCCTGTTAATGTTTGGTCAAGTGTTGTGTGTACGTCACCACTTGTTACTATGGTGGCCCTCTTCCCTCCGTGGTGTCCTCCTCCTCACCTCCCTCTTCCTCCTCCCCCTCACTCTTTTCTCATCCTCCTCACTTCCTTCTTCCTTCTCATCCTCCACACTACTCCCTCAGTATTGTCCTCACCCTCCTCACTCCTCCCTCAGTATTGTCCACATCCTCCACACTCTTCCCTCAGTATTGTCCTCACCCTCCTCACTACTCCCTCAGTATTTTCCACATCCTCCACACCACTCCCTCAGTATTGTCCTCACCCTCTTCACTCCTCCTTCAATATTGGCCTCATCCTCCACACTACTCCCTCAGTATTGTCCACATCCTCCACACTACTCTCTCAGTATTGTCCACATCCTCCACACTACTCTCTCAGTATTGTCCTCACCCTCCTCACTCCTCCCTCAGTATTGTCCTCACCCTCCCCACTACTCCCTCAGCATTGTCCTCACTCCTACTCCCTCAGCATTGTCCTCACCCTCCACACTCGTCCCTCAGTATTGGCCTCATCCTCCACACTCCTCCCTCAGTATTGTCCTCAACCTCCCCACTCCTCCCTCAGTATTGTCCTCACCCTCCACACTCTTCCCTCAGTATTGTCCTCACCCTCCACACTCCTCCCTCAGTATTGTCCTCACCCTCCACACTCCTCCCTCAGTATTGTCCTCAGCCTCCACACTACTCCCTTAGTATTGTCCTCACCCTCCACACTCTTCCCTCAGTATTGTCCTCAACCTCCCCACTCCTCCCTCAGTATTGTCCTCACCCTCCACACTCCTCCCTCAGTATTGTCCTCACCCTCCACACTACTCCCTCAGTATTGTCCTCAGCCTTCTCACTCTTCCCTCACTATTGTCCTCACCCTCCCCACTCCTCCCTCAGTATTGGCCTCATCCTCCACACTCCTCCCTCAGTATTGTCCTCACCCTCCTCACTCCTCCCTCAGTATTGTCCTCACCCTTCCCACTCCTCCCTCAGTATTGTCCACATCCTCCACACTACTCCCTCAGTATTGTCCTCACCCTCCACATTCTTCCCTCAGTATTGGCCTCATCCTCCACACTACTCCCTCAGTATTGTCCTCACCCTCCACACTCCTCCCTCAGTATTGTCCTCACCCTCCACACTCCTCCCTCAGTATTACATAAGAACATAAGAAAATAAGGAGTCTGCAATAGGCCGGTTGGCCTGTGCATGGCAGCTCCTGTCGAGAGTTACTACCACTCTCTATCATCCATGAATCTATCTAGCCTCCTTTTGAAACTTTCCAGAGTTCCCGCTCTTACTACAAAGTTGCTAAGCTTGTTCCACTCGTCCACCACCCTATTTGTGAACCAGTTTCTTCCTATCTCCCTCCTAAACCTAAACTTATCCAACTTGAATCTGTTGCTCCGAGTCCTATCCCGCTCGGATATTATAAGAACTTTATCTATATCCCCTTTATTGATTCCTTTCACCCACTTAAATACTTCTATCATATCTCCCCGCACTCTTCGTCTTTCTAGGGAATGTAAGGTAAGTTTCTTTAACGTATCCTGATATGGAAGGTTTCTAAGTCCCGGAATCATTTTTGTCATTCTTCGCTGCACCGACTCTAGTGAATTTATATCCATTCTATAAAAGGGGCACCAGAATTGAACCGCATAATCGAGGTGCGGCCTGACTAGCGCAAGATATAGTTGCAATAAGACCTCTGCATTCTTGTTACTTCCACTTCTAGATATAAAACCTAGTACTCTGTTTGCCTTATTTCGAACATTAACGCACTGTTTTCTAGGCCGTAGGTCCGGGCTTACAAGTACCCCTAGGTCTCTTTCACAAGTCGACTTCTCTAGGTTGATGTTGTTAAGGCTGTATACATTATAAGTATTTGTTCTTCCAATATTAAGTACGCTGCACTTGCTGGTGTTGAATTTCATTTGCCATTTTTCAGACCACCCCCTGCAGTATATTTAGATCCTCCTGTAATGCATTTGCATCCTGCCCTGAATTAATTTGCCGCCCTATTTTGGTGTCATCTGCAAACTTGCTTATGTCACTGCTGATCCCAGTATCTAGATCGTTTATGTAGATTATGAACAAGAGTGGGCCTAGTACTGACCCCTGGGGAACCCCACTGGTTACACGGCCCCACTCAGATTTAACACCATCTACGCTGACCCTCTGCGTTCTATCGGTGAGCCATGATTTTATCCAATTTAAAACTTTCCCCTCGATACCATGAGCCTTAATTTTTCTCAGAAGCCTCTGATGCGGTACTCTGTCAAATGCTTTGCTAAAGTCTAAGTAAATAACATCGTAATTTTCGTCATTATCTTCTACCTCGAAGACTTTCCTAAAAAACGTTAGCAGATTTGTTAGACAAGATTTTCCCTTTGTAAACCCATGTTGAGAGTCGTAGATAAATTTGCTTTTCTCTAGATGCGATCGGATGCTATCTGCTATAATTGATTCAAGAAATTTCCCCACTGCTGACGTCAAACTGATCGGCCGGTAATTTGACGCTGATGCTCTGTCTTCCTTTTTGAATATGGGTACTACATTTGCCTGTTTCCACAAGTCTGGCACAACTCCAGTGTCTAATGATTTTGTAAATAAGTTTACGAGGGGTTCCCTACACTCTTTCAAGACTCTAGGGAAAATTTCATCCGGCCTGATAGTGATATTCTTTAATTTCTCTTCTTCCTTTCCCTTAAATATCAGTTCCACCTCTGGAATTTCATCACAAATTTCTTCTGTAAAAACTGATAAGAAGTAGCTGTTCAATGCTTTGCTTATTTCTTCACTGCCATTTATCACTTCTCCCCTCCCTGACTTTAAAGGCCCAACTTTGTCCTTGACATTTGTCCTATATACCTGGAAAAATTCCTCAGTATTGTCCACATCCTCCACACTACTCCCTCAGTATTGTCCTCACCCTCCTCACTCCTCCCTCAGTATTGTCCACATCCTCCACACTCCTCCCTCAGTATTGTCCTCACCCTCCCCACTCCTCCCTCAGTATTGTCCTCACCCTCCACACTCTTCCCTCAGTATTGACCTCATCCTCCACGCTACTCCCTCAGTATTGGCCTCATCCTCCACACTACTCCCTCAGTATTGTCCTCACCCTCCTCACTCCTCCCTCAGTATTGTCCACATCCTCCACACTCCTCCCTCAGTATTGTCTCACCCTCCCCACTCCTCCTCGTATGCCACATCCTCACACTCCCTCAGTATTGTCCTCACCCTCCACACTCTTCCCTCAGTATTGGCCTCATCCTCCACACTACTCCCTCAGTATTGTTCTCACCCTCCCCACTCCTACCTCAGTATTGTCCACATCCTCCTCACTCCTCCCTCAGTATTGTCCTCACCCTCCTCACTCTTCCCTCAGTATTGTCCTCATCCTCCTCACCCTCTCCTCAGTATATTCCTCGTTTTCTTCACAATTCCCTCAGCGGTTCCTTACCTCTCCCCACCACTCAGTTCTCTCTCTCAGTGGTTGAAGGTAACGCAAAATACTCTAGATATCATTAGTCTTAAGTTCACATCAAGTTCGGTAACATGTAAGGTTCCTACATCAGCCTTCGTCACACACACACAACCTGCGGTACAACTGAACATATTTTTCACACAATATGACGCTGGGTCTCACTTTTGTTACCTGTTGTTCTTTGTGTTTACATATTTTTCTCCTCGACTTGATTCTAACATCGGTACCTTACTCATCAACTCCGTGGCTAAAACAGAAGTATATTAGTCAAGGCTGTCTTGATGACATTATCGAGTCACCTTGTAAGCTCAGTGTTTCCTTTGTGGATTATATTGGCTTTATATATTAACGGAAAATAAAACTAGTATTTATTTCAGTTGACTTAATGTTCGTGAATGTGCTTAGTATAATTTTTCACACATTGGACATTAAGACGGGCCAATGGTTATAGGAGATTGAGGTTTTGGATCTTAAACAGACGGCGTTACTTGCTGTACATTATAGTGTGTCTGAAGAATGATCTGAAATGTGATCGGTAATGTTCGTTTACAAATAATTAATGTCGAGTAAAAGTGAATGTTAGTTTGAGTTCAGTAACATGATTTAATGATTCATACAATGTCTTGAGTTTTATTCCTCTGGGTGAAAGGGGTTCACACATAGCGGGTCCACACACACACACACACACACACACACACACACACACACACACACACACCGGGTCCACACACACAGCGGACATGGCAGACTTCTTCATAGGAACATCACTTAATGACATCTTTTGGGACCCAGAAAAAAAGGAAACCATAATGGCTGAGAATCTTAGGGTAGGCGTTACTTATTTTCATTTAAAATTTTAGACGGGGTCCCACGAGTCAGGGATAATCAGTAATGCTTGGTAGGGTTTGGCCCACAAATCCTCTTCATATATGTCAGCTGGGGCGAGAGTTGCCTCCCACTGTCCCGCACCACCACGTTGAGGTGCACGGATTTGTTACTCATATGGACCATCACCCACTCAAGCACCACCCACCATCACCCACTCAAGCACTCACCATCACCCACTCAAGCACCACCCACCATCACCCACTCAAGCACCACCCACCATCACCCACTCAAGCACCACCCACCATCACCCACTCAAGCACCACCCACCATCACCCACTCAAGCACCACCCACCATCACCCACTCAAGCACCACCCACCATCACCCACTCAAGCACCACCCACCATCACCCACTCAAGCACCACCCACCATCACCCACTCAAGCACCACCCACCATCACCCACTCAAGCACCACTCACCATCACCCACTCAAGCACCACTCACCATCACCCACTCAAGCACCACTCACCATCACCCACTCAAGCACCACTCACCATCACCCACTCAAGCACCACCCACCATCACCCACTCAAGCACCACCCACCATCACCCACTCAAGCACCACCCACCATCACCCACTCAAGCACTCACCATCACCCACTCAAGCACCACCCACCATCACCCACTCAACCACCACCCACCATCACCCACTCAACCACCACCCACCATCACCCACTCAAGCACTCACCATCACCCACTCAAGCACCACCCACCATCACCCACTCAAGCACCACCCACCATCACCCACTCAAGCACTCACCATCACCCACTCAAGCATCACCCACCATCACCCACTCAAGCACTCACCATCACCCACTCAAGCACCACCCACCATCACCCACTCAAGCACCACCCACCATCACCCACTCAAGCACTCACCATCACCCACTCAAGCACCACCCACCATCACCCACTCAAGCATCACCCACCATCACCCACTCAAGCATCACCCACCATCACCCACTCAAGCACTCACCATCACCCACTCAACCATCACCCACTCAAGCACCACTCACCATCACCCACTCAAGCACCACTCACCATCACCCACTCAAGCACCACCCACCATCACCCACTCATTCACCACCCACCATCACCCACTCATTCACCACCCATCACTAGCTCATTACCCACCAGAAGAAAAACCCTCGTGTGTTGAATACTAAACAAACCAGTGGTGGTGGTGGTGGAAAGCACGAGGCCCACTATTGTGTCCACAGCTAATTAAAGCGTGTGAGCTCATGCAGGTATCGAGAGGACTGATATCAAAAAAGGAGTGGTGCAGATCATTCACCCTCTCTCCTTCCCTCTCAGTAACCCGCTACTCCCTCTCTTCCTCACTGAACCAGCCTACACCTCTCTCTCTCTCTCTCTCTCTCTCTCTCTCTCTCTCTCTCTCTCTCTCTCAGTGAACTCCTCCCTCCCCCTCTCTCCTCCTCAATGATCCCGCCACTCCCTCTCCCCCCACCAACAACACCTGATCCTGAATAATAACAAAAGAACATATTTACTACCTGATACGAAGCGCTAATTAGCCAGTGAGAGATATAGCTGAATGCCTAAACTAGTAAACCCAAATAAATTAAACTCATGAAGACAACAGTATATACTTGCTCACGTATTGTTCTGTGAGTGTAAGTGCTCATGTACGATTGTGTATATATGTGCGTGCGTGTGTTCCAGCTTTGTAAATGCATGGTCATGGATTCTAACACAATTCTCGCATCCAAGCAAATTTGCCCTGGTTCATCATTCCATAGGACTGAGATACATACTGTAGTCTTGGCGACGTCCAGTACAGCAAGAGAAGTAGGCAGTAGGTAGCCCTCAAACAGGGAGGTACTACCGCCTGGGAAGGTACTGAAAGCATAATGTGTTGTCTAATGGTAGACCCTGCTGCCATGTGGCATCACGAAAATTGTAACTAAGTCCCAGGTTGTTGATCTGACTTTCTGCCTCATTTACACACAATTGCAGGGTCTCAATTGTTTCTCATACTTTTGACAACACAACATACAAATATTGTTTCTCACTCTTGATCTTTTTTTTTTCATTTTTTGTATTTCCTTATGGTTCGTTGTTGTTGTTGTTGTTATTGTTGTTGTTAAAATTTCGCCCCCCAGGCCCGGATGTGGGTCGGTGACCTGTGCCCGGGTGGGCTAATCCTCGAAAAAAAGCAAAAACACACAAAACAAAATGCGTCTAACTAACTCACGCTTGTTTACGAGGCAACTGTTTGTAGTGTAACTTAATTCATCACCCCAGCTTGTTTTTAGTTGCATACCATGTTTAAATTTCTCTAACTAAATTCATGTAACGACAAAAATTTAAGAAAAAAATATTTCTTTTTCCTTGAAGTAACAACACTCTCTACCACCATTCGCGTAGTTTTGTCTTAAATATATTAAAAAAAAAGCCAAATACTTTCTCGTGTGCCTTCAGTAATCTTATCCTGTCTTCTCTAGTCCCGCCATCAGTACAAATATTCATCCATAAAAGGAACAAAGTCTCTCTCCTTACAGAGTGTGTTGACACAGTGGTCTCGTGGACACAGCGCGGCGGGGTGATGGGGTGCGAGGTGACACAAAAGTCTTTTTCTGTCAGTAAGGTGGTTTGAGAGCGTCACACCCACTACAAAGTTGTTCAGGGTGATGGATGGATGAATCTGACTCCACAGCCTCTTATTCCATCCTCCATCCTGACTATGGTAAATACATTTTCACAAAGCTTACATAATAAAGCTGAACTTAAACTTGTAGATGAAGCTGAACTTAGCATTAACAACTAAGAATGTGTGTACCTAACAAACGCTAATAAAAGAAAGTAATAGTTTTTACACACTGAGACAGACAAAGGCTCCAGTAAACGTAAAGAAAGATTTGTACCCACAAGAACAGTTCCTAGGCGCTGCTCGGTTATGACTCACACACGCTCCGACTG
>CAUDMG010001562.1:0-10053 GCA_958450375.1 Homarus gammarus | reverse complement strand
GCTGATGAGAGTGATCAGAAGCTCCACCAAGCCAACATGAATCGGAGAGATGAGAATTTGGTGCTCAGAGGTCGCTTTATCTCTCTCCGTGATAATGGTCTCCACATACGGGATATCGCACATAAAGTTGGCCTGTCCCCCACAACTGTGATGAAGTGGATAAGAAGTTGGGAGGAGAGCGGTAACCTTAACGACTTTGGTAAGTTAGAACTGTCTCAGCAAAGGAGTGGACCATAGCAGCATTGGTGAATGAAGGATAGAGAATGAAAGACCTGCATCATATTCAAAGTGTAGGTAAAGATTCGGAAAAGCTCGATCACGGAACTTCATATTAATATTTATATAGGTATATAGAGGAATCTTAACCTAAGTTTATTAACAGCCAAATTCGGCACCACTATTTGTGGGTAGTTATGTCAGGGTAAGGCAAAATTTTGATATTATTGAAATTGGTGATCTATCTGGAAATAATAATAACTGCTGTAACCTACTTTTCATATTGAAACTATTGTGTAGATTATGTAGTAGATTACGGACACTGGCATATAATTTCTAACCATGATTATATTTGAAATGTAAATTTACAGTTTAGGTAACCTACAGTAGAGTGTCAAAATCATTCTGAATATGATTGTGTTCTATTCTGTTGGTAGGGAGAGTAGGAGCCCCTCGGAGGACCACTTCGGCAGATGACGCTGCAATTATCGCGGCAGCCGAGGCAACCTCCTCTAACCAACGCGGAAGTCTCCGCGTTGACTGTCAGGCGAAGATTGCACGAAAGGGGAATACATCACAGAACTCCCGTGAGGAAGGAGCGCTTGACAGAAGAGCACCGGGCAGGGAGGTTAGCCTTCGCTCAACTCCATGCTGAGCAAAACATGGACTTCTGGGCTAGAATGGTGTTCACAGATGAGAAGTGTTTTCCTCCAACTCTCTTGGCAAAGTTTACTGCTGGAGGAAAAACAACACCAGGTATGAAGTTCATGATCAGTTACTGTTCAAAGACGTAAAACGAAGTAGTTTTAGGAGTAAGAAATCCACACGGAAAATCAAATGCGAATAATATAGGCTAGGGTTGATAAACCATAAATATCGTAAACCTTGAATAACCTCAACAAAAAACATAAAAATTATACTATGTTTCGCACACAGATACGATCGCCCCAACATCAGTGAGGAGGCCAGTTCAGGTCACGTTACCTGTAATATCTGGGGCTGGATGACATTACATGGCCTGGGTGACATGTTTGCACTAAGGGTCGCCTTAACTGCGGCCAAATACATTCAACTGCTGGAGGAACGCTTCTTGCTATCTCTACGGGCAAGGAATTTTCCTTTCCCAGCTGGGTCTGTCCTATTTATTCACTACAGGTGTCCGATCCACACTGCCCGTGTCATTGAACACGTTTGGGCACAAATGGCGAACACCTGGGAACCAGCAAACGAGAGGACCAGCCATCAACTCATGGACCATGTCCACGCCCAGTGGGATATCTACAGGCGTAAGCCGGGATTTATTCATGACCTTGTATCTTTTATACCAGATAGATTGCATACAGTTATTGAGAAAAGGGGGTTGGCTGGACGAAGTATTAAATGATAATGTGAAAAATGGATGTCATTTGCCCTTCTAAAATGAGTGTTTTATTATTGTTAAATAAACACTAGTAAGTAATAATACAAAGACTACTGTTTATATATACAAATTTATATAAAAGAAGAAAATATATGTTTATAATTTATTACGCTATTGTGGGTGGTTGTTGGGGGCAAAATCGTTAAGGCTTAGTGTGAGTTGCATGGCGGACACCAACCCAAACTATCCTTCTTGTTTTATCTTTCCCAGTGTAAGAAATAATTAACGGATGATGATGAATATAATATATTAAAAAGGTTTATTATATTAAAATATATTCCATTATTTGTATTCAGTATATATAATACCGATAAATTACTAACAGCACTCTCCAGACACACACATTAGATAGACGAGAGAAACGGACAGGTAGATACTATATGGAATAGCTTACATTTTTTACATTTGATACACAAATAATTTATAACACAAATACCTAGGCAATAGGCTTGTTCCAGCGCCATCTCGACAGCCAACGAGTTTTATTTAGTTTAACAAATTTATTGCCTATTCTGAGTAATTCAGTCAGGTCTTGACACTGAGGGTGGTATCACTTCTCACTGCCACGCAGGACAGAGGTTCATACACAAAGAAATACATCATATTCATTAACAGCTATATATGTATAGAGGTCAGATTCATGTGGGTAATGTCACTCTTCACTGCCATACAGGACAGAGGTTCGTACACAAAGAAACGCATCATACACATTGACACTATATATAGGTCAGATTCATGTGGGTAATGTCACGGTTCACTGCCATGCAGGACAGAGGTTCGCACACAAAGAAAGAAAGAAATACATCATATTCATTAGCAGTATATGTAGGTCAGTGGTTCACATACATTGGAGTCATATTCTAAATTGAAGACTAATCAGTGTGGGCTAGCAAATTTGGGATAAGCAGCAAGAATGACCCCAAGCACCCCAGATTCAATGTAGTAATTACTAAGTTCAAGATACAATAAGTCAGGTGGCCTAAAGTCTTTGACAGTGTCACATTCAACAATATAGTGTTCAAGTGTATGCTTTAAAGGTGTATCACAAAGTTTACATGCTGAGTGTTCCGGTATGGGTATAGCGTTATTAACTTGCATAAGAACATAAGAAAATAAGGAGTCTGCAATAGGCCGGTTGGCCTGTGCATGGCAGCTCCTGTCGAGAGTTACTACCACTCTCTATCATCCATGAATCTATCTAGCCTCCTTTTGAAACTTTCCAGAGTTCCAACACTTACTACAAAGTTGCTAAGCTTGTTCCACACGTCCACCACCCTTTTTGTGAACCATTTTTTTCCTATCTCCCTCCTAAACCTAAACTTATCCAACTTAAATCCGTTGCTCCGAGTCCTATCCTGCTCGGATATTATAAGAACTTTATCTATATCCCCTTTATTGATTCCTTTCACAAACTTAAATACTTCAATCTTATCTCCCCGCACTCTTTGTCTTTCTAGGGAATGCAAGTTAAGTTTCTTTAACCTATCCTGATATGAAAGGTTTCTAACTCCCGGAATCATTTTCGTCATTCTTCGCTGCACCGACTCCAGTGAATTTATCCTTTCTATAATAAGGGCACCAGAACTCAACAGCATAATCGAGGTGCGGCCTGACTAGCGCAAGATATAGTTGCAATAAGACCTCTGCACTCTTATTACTTACACTTCTAGATATAAAACCCAATACGCTGTTTGCCTAATTTCGAACATTTTGCACACTGTTTTTTAGGCCGTAGGTCCGGGCTTACAAGTACCCCTAGGTCTCTTTCACAAGTCGACTTCTCTAGGTTGATGTTGTTAAGGCTGCATACATTGTCAGTATTTGTTCTTCCAATAATAAGTACGGTGCACTTGCTGGTGTTGAATTTCATTTGCCATTTTTCAGACCACCCCTGCAGTTTATTTAGATCCTCCCGTAATGCATTTGCATCCTGCCCTGAATTAATCTGCCGCCCTATTTTGGTGTCATCCGCAAACTTGCTTATGTCACTGCTGATCCCAGTATCTAAATCGTTTATGTAGATTATGAACAAGAGTGGGCCTAGTACTGACCCCTGGGGAACCCCACTGGTTACACAGCCCCACTCAGAGATAAACACCATCTACGCTGACCCTCTGCGTTCTATCGGTGAGCCATGATTTTATCCAATTTAAAACTTTCCCCTCGATACCATGAGCCTTAACTTTTCTCAGAAGCCTCTGATGTAGTACTCTGTCAAATGCTTTGCTAAAGTCTAAGTAAATAACTTGCCAGATGTGTTTGTATCCTGGCCTAATTCTGGCTACGACTACGTCACATTGTCTGGTTCTGTCCTCATGCTGGCCATACCGGTACCTCTTGTCACATAATTTGTCATATTTACTAATGCTACAACTGCCATTTCTCTCTGCATTACTAACTTCTAGATGAGAGTTCATGATTCTGACTTGAATGTTTTTAATTACAGCATTGGACAGGCCACGGTCACGGTCAACATTTTCTCTCTTACATGCCTCATTGGCCAGTCTATCAGCACGGTCATGATACCTGATTCCAACACGGGACGGAATCCACACAAATTCGATACGAAAGTTGTTCTCATTGGCAGTTATCACATTCCTTTTAATATCACATACAACTTTAGACATAGAGCAAGACGGGCTGTTCATTGATTTCAAAGCACTTTGAGAATCACACAATATCACCCCACCTCCATTTTCTTTAAGGTAGTCTGTGGTTAAGTAGATTCCAGTTAGTTCAGTTTGTGTTGTGCTGGCCCAGTTCTTCAGGCTTTGCTTGTTTGACACTATCATCTCTTTTCTTTATATATTACAATTGTACAGCCTGTTCTACCTGTGTTTGTCTGCACAGAACCATCAGTAAAAGCATAACATTCACTTGATTTAATACTCTCTATGTGTCTGTTAATAGTTTCTAGTGTGACACATCTCACCACATCGGTGTTTAACATTTGCTTATTACCAACAGGAGTGTAATTAATTGGAACTGATATATCCACCCAAGGAAGAATGGCATTAATAGGTTTATCTGGGGTGATTAGGACATTCAGTTTCAAGAGATCTGCAACACTTTTATGAAGCCACGCCCCAAAGAGAGTTTTTTGTGGAAGGTTAGCGAGATAGTCGGGATTACTTAGATAGAACATCAACTCAGTTTGAGCTGTAATTTGGGAACCATTGTTCTTCAAAACTTTGACACAAAACATGGTATTAAGTAGAGCTATCCTCTCAGATAGGGAGGGCAGTCCGAGCTCTTTCCACATGTTTACAATTCTAGCTGATTTTGGGCAACCTAGAATGATGCTCATGGCTTCATTTTGCACTACCTCAAGGCTGTTGAGTTGTTTAGACGGAATAGTCACAAGATGGAGAGCATGATAGTCAACTACAGAACGAATGAAGTGAAGATAGAAAGTACGAGCAAAGGTGATGTTAATGCCATAGCCCTTGCCAGCAAGGGTTCTAAGGGGTTAAATGCACTGCATTAGTTTGGCACGAAGGCTACCGACAAAGTTTGCATCATTCACACAAATGTTAAAGTCAAGAGGCGGAGGGTGAGCAGGACGAGTATTGAGGACCCTCGTCTTGTCAACAGATATTATGAGACCACATTCCACAGTCCTCCGAGCAAATACATCCAGCAAGGCTTGGAGCCTGAGTTTGGTCTGTTTCATAATGCAGATATCATCAGCATAGCATATTACAGTAGGGTGTGTCAATTTTGTCAACATGTTAAAAATCAAATTTGGTAGTCAAAATATTGTGCCTCTTTATGTCTAAACTTGAGATTAGCAAACAAAAATGAATTGAAATAACCCTCACCTACATCAATTATACCTTAAAGTTTCAAATATCAGTATTTCAACAAATTAATGAGACTTGATTAGAATTATTCACTTGATATTAACTAATCTCATGTAAGCATTTGGATTATGGAGTATTTTATGGTTCTATAGCTTGTGTACAATATGCATGTCAGAACATGAACATGAACAGGCTTTCCGTGTGGGACAGTTTAATTGTTGTTTTGACTTGTACCAAGCGTGAGGATAAGGCGCCCGGCTCACTCTCCTTCTAGATATCATAGACGGTGGTTTGCTCTCATTGCACTTGCACCTACTCTACCAGACGAATTCTACATTTTAATTATTGTAAGTAGGGCATATTGATTGGCGCAGTTACTTATATCATTGTATAAAACATTATGTTCTAAGAAATTATTATGTTATTTCTGTTACAGCATTTTTGATAAACAAATTGATATTTTTTGAAACAACAATTGAATTATGAAACATTGAAATATTTTTCTATTTGTCAGATAGTGTGAAGATGTCAAAATTGAAGACAAGAAGTCAGTTGTCAACCCACTTGAGCCTGCTAGTTGGTAAAGGGAAGGAGCTTCCTGTATCAGAACTTCCAACAGTGAGAGACATGCTAAGATTAGGGTTACTCCTTCGAGAAAAAAATGCAAAGGACAGAAGGAACTATTCAGATAAAGAACTCATAAATGACATGATAGTCCCTCTTCTGCATCAATGGACAAAAGCTAATGCACTATTCAAACCACCTGTGATTAATCAGTGTCGAACTATTGAGCTAAAACTAACGAAATTATGGCACAAAGCAGTTGAAACATCACTTGGTAAAGGAAACTTGGCCAGGAAAAATGAATTTCTGCACACACTTGATACTCTGTTTGACATTTTGACCTGCAAGTGCTCCATACAATTATGTTCTGAATCCAACTGTTCTCACTCAGGTAAGAGAGAAAATAATTCCCACATTGATTGTGGTTGTCCTCGTGAAAAGAAGATCCCTGTTTTAGAGCTTGAATTTATAAAGGCACAGAGGACAAAGGCAGAAGGCCAAGGAAGTATGCAAATGGGTTCAATAGATTATTCAGAAACAAAGAAGGAGATTGCTAATGCCAAGAAGAGAGAACAAATCCGAGAGAGGGAACAAAAGAAGAAAATGAAGAGTGAAGAAGCCATCCAAAGAGAGGAAGAGCTGTGTCAAGATGTTTATCACTTCTTTGATAGTTCTTCTGATGAACAGGAAGCAACATCAGATGATAGTTCCAAAGAGCCATCTGAACCTTTACCAAAGAAAATGAAATACAACACAAGAAATATTTCAAAAATTGCTTTAGCTAGTATTCGCCACCATGCTGGACTTCGTGAGGCTGCAGAAATTGCAACTGCCGCTTGGATAGATGCAGGCCTCATCAGCCGAGAGGATGTATCTTTGGTGATAGATCATAATAAAATTAGAAGAGCACAAGAAAAAATATTGAAGGAAATATCTGATCAGCATGAAAAAGATTTAAGCGAGGGACGGCTCTCCTGTCTTTTGTTTGATGGAAGAATAGATGACACAAAAGTTTTGCTAGAAGTAGAGGGAGTGAAAAGAAGGTTTCCAGGTCTCATCAAAGAAGAACACTACTCTGTCTGTTCTGGGCCTGGTGGTCGGTTTTTGTTTCACTTTGCTCCCGAAACTGAAGTAGAAGGGAAGAAACATGCAGAGGTCATTGCTGATCATATTTTATGTTGGGTTCAGGAGAGAGGACTTGGCAGTTCACTGCAGGCTGTTGGTGGAGATTCAACTGCAGTGAACACTGGATGGCAGGGGGGTGTAATGACGCATTTAGAGAAAAAACTAGGAAGAAGACTTGTTTGGATTATATGTGATTTACATACAGGCGAGTTACCTCTTCGTCATCTCATCCAGGAACTTGATGGTCCTACAAAGAGCAACAACAAGTGGTCAGGTCCCCTTGGCATCATGCTGGATGAAGCAACACAACTAGAAATAAATACAACCTTTCCAAAGGTCGAAGTTGGCCCTCCCCTTCCGGCGTTGTCTGAAGGAGTCATCAAAGATCTCAGCACAGATCAATCCTATGCTTATCGTATTGCCCAAGCAATAAGATCAGGAGAAGTGCCTCAGTCATTGGCTCTCTTAGAGATTGGACCTGTCAGTCACAGCCGTTGGTTAACTACAGCTCTTCGTTTCTGCAGGATTTGGATTTCCAAACACGAATTGAAGGGCAAAGTGCTGAAGAATTTGAGGTTAATTGTTGAATTTATTATTGGAGTTTATCTTCCCCAGTGGTTTAGTGTGAAACTTAATCCTATGTGGGTGGATGGGCCCAATCACCTTTTGTTTCAATTGCAGCTAGTAAGAACACATAGGAAGGTAGTGAGGGACATCGTGTTACCTGTGGCAAGAAGGTCCGCTTGGTATGCTCGATCAGAAGCAGTTTTGCAAGCAATGCTCTGCAGTCAATGTACCAATCTCCGAACCGAGGCTGTAGAAGTCATTCTAAAGATTAGAGGAACGCTAATAGATGACGACCAGTTGGGAGACTGTTCGTTTCATTCAAGAAAAGTTCCCCCAATAAACGTCAATGCCACCAAATTGTCAGAATTGGTTGACTTGAGTTTGGAAGTCTTAGAGCCACCATTGACAACAAGTCTAACTAGCCAAGAATTGAGAAACCTTAAAGAGACTCCAATGCAGGTGCCGAAGTGGCCTTCCCACACTCAAAGTGTGGAGAGATGTGTGAAAATGGTCACAGAAGCAGCGGGCCATGTTTACAGCCACGAGAGGCGAGAAGGTTACATCAAAGCACAAATAGCAAGCAGACTACTGATGACAAGAAACCAAAGCAAAGAAAGTATGAAGGCATTGGTTACTTTCAAATAGACTACGGATAATAAAATATAATAATTTGAAACTTGAAACAGTAACATGTGTGCAAACGCTGGTTATGTTATAAATTCACAAATATGTACATTTAAAAATCCATTTGATGTAGGTAGGACTTATTATAAAAAAAAATTTATGCCAGAAATTTGTTTTGCATGCTTAAAGACTACAATAAATTGCTACCAAATTACTCGATTTTCAATTTAGCCAGTTCACCCCCTAAATTGACACACTCTAATATTACAGCCTCGTTTGGCTGCACTGGAATGTCAGCAATAAGCTTGTGCTTCAGTATATTAAAGAGCATAGGATTTCTTGAAAATCGGTATTACATTCACTATCCTCCAGGATTCTGGTAATACACCCGTTTTCAAGGACATGTTAAACAACTTTGCTTAGGGCATACTAAGCTCTTCCTTACATTCCTTTAATACTCTGGCAAATATCTCATCGGGACCTGGTTACTTACTAGGCTTTAGTTTGTCTATTTGCTTACTAACATTGTTACTAGTCACTACTATCTCGCATAATTTATTTTCTTCACTATCTCTGTTTAGAGTTGGTGCCACGGGTATCATGTTTAAATTTTCGGGGGTGAAAACTGTTGAAAAATATTCATTCAGATTATTGTTCATTTCTCCTTCGTTATCAGTTAGCTCACCGGTATCTGACTGCATTGGTCCAACCTTTTCTCATGTTTTAGTTTGATACATTTGATAGAATCCCTTGGGGTTTGCCTTCGCCTCCCTTGCTATCTTCAGTTCATTATTCCTCTTTGCTTTTCTTATCTCGGTATTAACCCTACTGGCCAATACCTTATAATAATCTCAGCGGTAGACATCACTACGATTTATTCTCCTACCTATTGGCTTCCTTTGTCCAATAGTATTCTTTAAATAATTATTTATCCATTTAGGGTCATTGTTGTTTGATATGAGTTTGCTGTATGGTTGTTCTGCCTTTGTGCATTAAGTAACTCATTATTTAAACTATTGTGGAACTCGACAACCTCAGATTTCGTTATCAGGTCACCTGGTAAGGTGAGGTCGCCCTCTGTGGGTACATTGTGAGTGGTCACCTCATGTGAGGTCATGTAGTTCACCCCCAAGCGTGATACCTCTTCTCTCAGCTGCCTCTTCAAACTATCAAAGTTTGCCCTTCTGAAATCTAGGACTTTAGTGGAATTTTCCTTGCGGCTGCCCTGAAATTTTAAGTGGAATCTAATTTCTTTGTGATATCGCTGCAAGCAAGTTCGTTCCCTACCTCGACATTACTAGTTGTTATTATGTCAAATACTGAACATTTATCACTGGTTTTAATTTGAAAATTCAATCTAATATTATATATACATATATATATATATATATATATATATATATATATATATATATATATATATATATATATATATATATATATATATATATATATATATATATATATATGCTGATAACCACAAGGAAAGAAGAAAACACGAAGTTCCCAAGCGCTTTCGTGTAATTCACATCTTCAGGGGTGAGTACAGACCCCTGAAGATGTGAATTCCTCGAAAGCGCTTGGGAACTTCGTGTTTTCTTCTTTCCTTGTGGTTATCAGCATATACCTAGATCACGCGCACCTACAGTGTTTTATTTGCATATATATATATATATATATATATATATATATATGTTTATATATATATATATATGTATGTATATGCAAGTAACT
>CAUDMG010001561.1:0-28688 GCA_958450375.1 Homarus gammarus | reverse complement strand
TTCCTGGTGGTCGCCGACAGGCTCTCTGGATGGCCCGTGGTAGTTCCCTGTGGTCGGGACACCACCTCTTCCAGGATCATCCGGATGTTTTGTTGCTTCTTCCGGGAAGTCGGAGTGCTTCTCCGCCTCCGAACCGACGGTGGGCCCCCGTTCAATAGCCACGAGTTCAAGAGCTTCCCCGAACGCTGGGGCGTCCACCACATCGTCACCTCCCCTCATTACCCGCAGGCGAATGGCCACGCCGAGGCAGCGGTAAAGTCCGTAAAATACCTCATCCTCAAGACAGCACCAACGGGGAACCTGGACTGCGAGGAGTTCGACAGGGGCCTACTAGAACTCCGTAACACCCCTACCCCTGCCGGACGCTCTCCTGCCCAGGTGTTGTATGGCCGCCCCCTTCGTACTTGTGTGCCTGCCCACCCCCAGTCCTTCTTAGATGAATGGCAGATCAAGGCGGACGAGTGTGACCGCCGTGAGGCTGTCCGGATGGCCCAAGTGACAAGCCACAATGACGCCCACTCCCGCCTCCTTCCCAGGTTGACCGTCGGCCAGCAAGTACGAATCCAGGACCCGACGTCACACCGCTGGGACAAGGTCGGGGTCGTCATGGGCCGTGGCGAGTCTCGTTCGTACCAAGTCCGCCTCCCCAGTGGTCGTGTGTGGTGGCGAAACAGACGCCATCTCCGCCCAGTGCCATCCTCTAGTGACGAACCTTCCTCCCCGTCCCCTGTGTCCCCTTGCCCAGACCAGGAACGAAGGTCGTCAGTTGATCCCCCCATCGTCCCTCGCCGCTCCCCCCGACTCATGGAAAAAGAGTCCGTAGCCTCTCGAGATTGCACTCCGAGCGTGAAGGGGGAGGGAGGTGTATAGATGTGTGGGTACCAAGATATGTGAACACGCCTGACAGCAGGACTCTGTTACCATTCATTGTACCATTTATTCACATGTCTGTATTACTACATATTATTATAGCATGTCTGATATCTATGCTTATGTCTAATGCCTATGTTCACTTACTATGTCCCGATATACTATGTCTGTACCGCGCTAGTCGAGTAATTAGAAGACCTCATTTATTGTCCTAGTGATGTCTAGCAACTCTCCTTGCCCAGCTAGACAACTCCCCTGAGATCAGCCTCGGCCTATATACGGCCCGGGGTCCCTTGTGCCCGCCTCTGTATCGGTCGGCTATCACGCCAAGTCTTGTACCACTTATTGAATATATCTACTGCTCGTGCTCTGGAGTTTGAAGAACCTTGTCTAGGATTGCATCCACCACAGGGACGACACCCCCTGTTTTACATATTACATAGTTTGTTGGGTAACTAAGCTAACCTAGGATTTAAGTTGACGTTGCACAATGACTACTTTTGCTTGCAATGACTAGTTCGATTTTGCAATTGCATGTTTATTAAAATCTTATTACTGTGTTACGTTATGGTCTCACTAGATTGTGACTTGTTAAATGTGATCTTATATCATCTGTGTTTTAATCTAAGGTAAATCGTTGTGGCGGACATAGATGAGTCGCGAGTTAGGTTGATGTAGTGCAGGCAGACTTTGGAGCCGCTTGGGGTCGCCCTCCGTCGATATCTTCCCCGCGTTGGTGGTCTGGGCTGTGAGGGTCGTCCAGGAGCATGTCTCAAACCTTCTTCCCTAGGCGATGGAACCTGAGTCACATTGAGGGCCTCCGTCTTATTTCTCAAGTGGGTGGTTTCCACTGTCTCCTCGTAGGGTGGGGCTTGGCCACTGGCTGACCTCACCAGCAGGTGGATTTGTATCTTCTCAGGCATCGGTTTAAAATGCTTTAATTGGCCGGCGGCGATTTTGGCTTTCCTTAGTCTGTCCTTCAAGTGAGACTTGATGACCGTCCGAGAGATGTTGAGGCCGCGCAACCTGGCTTGTTTAGAATACTCAATCTCTTTGACTATGGGTATGCCCCTAGAATTTCGTTTTGTTTGTTTTTATCTTCCATTTCTTTTCATACCCCGAGATATCCTCTATTGCCCTTGGGATTGAGCTAATGCAGCACCCACTGTCTCCACGTAACTGATCAAGACTTCCTTGTCCTTTGCATACCATTCCCACCCAGGTAGGGTGTTTTAGAGTGGGGCATGGACGTCCTAACTCAGCCATCCTCCTCTTACAGAGATTCTAAAGATATGATAATTTGAACAACTTTCTAGATTCAGACATGAAAACGACGAGCTGGGTTGTGTCCATGGGGTCGAATGGAGGAGAAGCTGGTCCAAATAAAGCTGATACACTATCGTACCTGTTCGCAGCATCCCGCAGCCTTATTTAGCATGTCGTGTGATAGAATGCACCCATTATTGCATGTAGATCAACAGGGATTTTTAAACGTGAAAGTAGCTGGTAGTCCCGGCATTTTTCAGCCCACTCCTTCAGATTTGTTGTCAACATTCAGTGTGGAAGCCTTGAGTAGTTCCCCGCCGTTCCTTTACACAGAATACACGCTGGTCTATCTGAGCTAGACCTTGCTTGTCCAACGCGTCCCTCGTCCATTTTACACTATGGCTTTGCAGGCATTACTTCAAGATTTGTGGTAAACTGCCTTGTAAGAAAGGAGAGTGGAGGTAATACCTGAACCATCATCAAGTCGCTGCAAGTTGATATCAACGGGGAGAGCCCAAAGCTGTTCCAAATCTTTGAAATCTCTTACAAGTGCTGTGAAACCCCGTTCTGATAGATGTTGAATATTTCTGTCTTTATTTTTTTGAATGGCAAATACCCACTCTCTGGGTTTCAATGGAATGTCGAAACAGGACATGGCATGACACACAATTCACAGTCTGAAAAAGAAGAACAAACACTTTGAGTAAAGAATAAATAACCATGATGAGTTTATTAACAAGGGTTTTGTTTCTTCTCGTTTGTTGAGTATTGGTCTGGCAGCTCGGTCTACAGATGTTCCCCGTTATCGTCTCCCATTCGCTTTGTCTAATGTCTAATGTGTGATATATCAAGAAATAAATTTGATATTTGTGAAACTATTGTTAGATCAAAGGTCATAGCATTGTTGAATGTGTAATAAGTGTCCAAATATGCCTGATCATCAAGATGTGCTCAGCGTCAAGGTTTAGGCCAAAAATTACCTTAACATGTGACCTTGATATTGAATTTAAAAGCATTGTCATAATTGGATTCCTCGGCCTCAAAAAACCCTGAGAAGAGCTATTACTTTTAGTTCAGAATATGGTACAGGTTTTGTCCAATATAGCCACAAGGGTAATATTTTGGTTTGGCTCCCATGAAAAAATTAAGGGTTTTGGTCACAGGAAACTGTATTAAAATTGTCAGAATTGTAGAGAACGATTGTTGTTTTTTATTAAGACCCTCCCCCCCCCCCCCCCTCCATCCCCACTATTGCGCACACAGAAAGCGCCATCTGCGGTTAACCTTAGACAATGTCAAGGTTCCAATAGTCAAAAACCTCGTTGCCAGAGGGTGGACAGTCGACCGTCGTTCGAAGGCTCAGTTTCTGATCCGTAATATTAATGCAGGTTACCGGAATTCTGTGCGTGACTGTACTTTGGTATAGTATAATACAATGTAATAATAAGGACGTTCTATAACCAGTGTCTTATAATGATAACTGGTAATGCATTCCTGCTTTTTAAACTTGGGATTTAAGGTGTAGTTTTAGGGTTCTAATCTTGGCCCCGAAATATAGGATGCGTTTGGTTTTTGAAAATTCTTTAATTTTTCTAAACTATGGGTGGGATTTTTCAAAGCAATTCTCTAGCCGATTAAATGTGGGTTTAGACAGCGGCTTCAAGCTAAGTTATTTGAGTCAAGGAGGCAGTGTCTGTGTTGTTCTCTTGCTGTTTACATCAGGGGATTGAAATGCTATTTTAAGGTGCCATAAACATTATAATTATCGTCATCCTCATGAACCCACGTGAAAGAGCTTGTTAGTAAGGCAAGACTTGCCTACGAGTAACAAGACCCTCCGCTCCCTTTCATTAAAATGTCGACACAACGTGACAATTACCGCAGACACATTGCCTGTTAGTTCAAACCCCAAAGGATATTTATGAAGGTGAAACAATAGATGTATAATTCACAATGTAATATTAATTAAAACCATATTTTAAAAGTTGACGAGGAAGAATATGGTTTGTACGTCCCCCTGGCGTGTATGAATCGTGGTGATGTAAAGTGTCGTTTACTAAAGTGGGTGTGGCTTAGCAAGCGTCCTTAGACTCTTTAGGACAGTGCTAGGGAATCATTGTTATATTCTTATTTATTTCTCTGACGAGGAAAGGAAACTGGTGGTTTGCCTATTAACAGACAATTCATTTGTATTGAGATTATCTACGGGTCCATAGGGAGGGGGGGGGGGGACTGAGGAGAAAACAAACTTCATGCAGTCCCCACCAAAGGATGCTGTTTCAATGAACCGTTTTAATATTGTAAAATAATTTTTTCCTTGTATTCTCAGGAACTATAGCGTTTCACTAAAGAACTTTACTACTGCAGAGTTTCAAAATAACCCATTAAACCATGACTGTGAAATAATTATTCATGGACGGACATACAGCTGTCATCCCTTTCAAATCAATGGGTATGGCGGGGAATAGAAAAAAAAGTAAATTTTAAAAACAAAACAAATAAGTAAATTGTGAGCAAGTGTGGCAATCTTACAAACTCGTAATGTTACCATGCAAGACATATGTCCTCAATAAGATACGTAATAAGTCTGTTAGAATAACTGAAGTATGATATAACATTTCCTTCATACATTAATTAGGCTGACTGTAAGTGGAAATAATGACAAAAGAATAATAGCTGGAAAACCAATAATGTCTAAGCATGCAGTGAAAACAACACTCATAGACTGTGGCACTGTACCTCGTGGCTTGGCTGGGATGTATACAGTTCAGTCGGAAAATAAGCATCGACCACCTCAGGGTCAGTGGCATAGAAAATGAGCGATAACAACCAACTGACGCCGGTAACCACAGGTGTACGTTTGCAGTTTTCGCACGATGTTTCATATTGTTAAGCACGGCAGGGTAGTCGTTGTTGTTTTTTATTGTCTGTACAGTACATTCTACCACATCCTTATTGTCACTATTACTGTACTGTAAGTGATGGTTGAGGGGTTGTTGCCCGTACTGGTCCTTGACAGAAAATTAAAACAACTTTAAGAGATAAAAACATAAAACTAACAATCTTCACTACTGCTAGACACCCTATCCAGGAGTGAGTATTGACGACTGGGGAGGACATTAGCTGTCATGTAAAAATCGAAACTATAGACGGTTCTTGTAAAGCGTTTCAGATGCACAGATTAGCTAACACGTTAGCTATTATGTATGCTCAGACGCTGCTTTCGACTTGTGCACAAGACACATTCAAAGGGAAAAGCTAACACCTCTATCAGGCGTTAGCCTTAAGAGGCCCAGATGGCTAACAACCAATCAGCGATTTCTCCCACTGAAAATAACGGATCATGGCCGCTTATGGAGAAATGTTTTATTAATATTGAAGAGTTGAGGGCATGTAAGGCAATGAAAAACTGTGATATTATAATACAAATAATTCTATGTACGGCATTATATTGGATAGGACCTAAAGCAAAGAGTATGGCGTGAAAGAATTGAAAAGGACTGCACCTAGTTGAAACCTGTTTGGCTCCGTCCCTTTTAAGTGGGCGAGGTCCGACTTCATGAGCCGTTGGTGACTTTGGTGTAACAATATTGATAATACTCAAAGGTGATTGAAACTGTAAAATCATTACTCATACAATACTTTAAATAAGGGTGATTACAGTTCTGTAAGTGCAAAAATTAAGACTTAAACTGAAAGTTACTAGTGTGCCCCGAAGAATGCAGTGATGGCTAGGGAAACACTGTGTAACACTGAGTTCGTTTATTGTGGATGAGAGAAATACAAGTGGTGACCAGCGTGTGCCATGCGCGGCTCACACAGTCAGACTGAGGCTGCCTTGCCATATGGCAGCCTCGGGGCAATGTGCCACATAACACGTGCAGTGTTGCCACGTGATAATATATATAAATGCTACTCGGCACAGTAGCTTATGTACAGGGTTGCTACTTGGCACAGTAGCTTATATACATAACCTACATAAACGAACCTGATATTCGTCGTATTTCTTGCACAAATATGCGAACCTAGCCACGAGAGAAGATGTCCCAGAGAAATTACCTTCACAACCGGCCCGATTTTTCTGTTATTCTTATTTGTTGTTGACTGATGGACTTTTTTCCTTTTTTGTCTTTCTCTCCATAATTTTATATATATTTTCTTCTCTATTTCTTTCCGTATTGTGTCCAAATAACAGTTCTCCTAATTTTATTGTTTTCTGAAGAGTGCGTTGTACACCCACTAAAAAATTATTCGGCACCCTTGGCTCTGTTACACCCCTGCAACGATCACTGGTTCAGAAGCCGTGTGGTTGGCACCCCTCTCTCTCTCTCTGTATATATATATATACATATATATATATATATAATCAACGACCTCACCAGCAAGGAATCGAACCCTCGACCTACTGGGTGTGACTAGGGAGCGCTTACCGGCTAGGCCACAAGGACACTAAAAGCAGTTCTAGACTCTGTTATATTTCACACAAAGCCTGTTCATCGAGCTGATGGCGCCGTGAACCTCATTGGG
The DNA here is from genome assembly GCA_958450375.1 of Homarus gammarus. Taxonomy (NCBI): domain Eukaryota; kingdom Metazoa; phylum Arthropoda; class Malacostraca; order Decapoda; family Nephropidae; genus Homarus; species Homarus gammarus. Next base: position 22,025 of record CAUDMG010001561.1, on the reverse strand, counting down.
AAACTGCCCGTGCCTCTTATGTGGTGTCAGTAGCATTTTACCGAATCCAGCTGGTATGAAACGCGAGGTACATATATATACTTCATTTTTAGTCCATTTAACACGCGTTTCATACCAGCTGGATTCGGTAAAATGCTACTGACACCACATAAGAGGCACGGGCAGTTTCCCAATGAGGTTCACGGCGCCATCAGCTCGATGAACAAGCTTTGTGTGAAATATAACAGAGTCTAGAACTGCTTTTAGTGTCCTTGTGGCCTAGCCCGTAAGCGCTCCCTAGTCACACCCAGTAGGTCGAGGGTTCGATTCCTTGCTGGTGAGGTCGTTGATTATATGTTCAAAGTCCGCGTGTTAAATGGACTAAAAATGAAGTATATATATGTACCTCGCGTTTCATACCAGCTGGATTCGGTAAAATGCTACTGACACCACATAAGAGGCACGGGCAGTTTCCCAATGAGGTTCACGGCGCCATCAGCTCGATGAACAGGCTTGGGAACTTCGTGTTTTCTTCTTTCCTGGTGGTTATCAGCATATATATATATATGCTGATAACCACAAGGAAAGAAGAAAACACGAAGTTCCCAAGCGCTTTCCTGTAATTCACATCTTCAGGGGTGAGTACAGACTAGAGAGAGTAATACAAATCAAGGTGAATATATACAGAGGAGGGTGAGACCAGGTCCACAATGGTCAGGTAATTAGGTAATGACCCTACTAATCTTTACCTAATTACCTAATTACCTGACCATTGTGGACCTGGTCTCACCCTCCTCTGTATATATTCACCTTGATTTGTATTACTCTCTCTAGTCTGTACTCACCCCTGAAGATGTGAATTACACGAAAGCGCTTGGGAACTTCGTGTTTTCTTCTTTCCTTGTGGTTATCAGCATATACCTAGATCACGCGCACCTACAGTGATTTACTTGCATATATATATATATATATATATATATATATATATATATATATATATATATATATATATATATATATATATATATATTTATATGTGTGTGTATGTATGTGCGTGTACAGTCAGCCAAAGATGCACTGACCCCACCCCGGGTCTCGTGCTCGCAATTTTGAAGGCAATACATGAAGGAAGGAAGGCTGTATGTAATGGGGATTGTGATTGGTGGATTTATTTTCGGCCGTATCGCTGTCAAGATAAATATTAAACAATCCAAAAGTAACATTTTTACAATAATAAATTATTCATCGTTATTTAAGATCATGACAAGTTTCCAAATATTTGTATATTTGCTTAAAAAATGAAGAAATTATATCTATGAATTGGCAACGCAACTACAACCAGGGCTGCCACGAGATTCTCACATCAAATTTCAAGAATATACAGTATGTTTCACATATAATCTTGAGTGTTTCATGAAGGAATTAATTGTCTTTACAATGTGAGCATTACATAATATATTTTGACGTAAGTTAGAGAGCAAACACTGTAATACACTTGTAGGGGTATCGAGATATTAATGTTGTCTAGCACTCAGGATGGAAGGAAACTCTAATGTGGTTTTCTTGTATAATATATAAGTTATATGATAGACAGTCTGGTGCTGGAGGTGCCGTGTGGTGAGGGGCTGCACGGTAGAGACGTTCGGTGAGTAACTTGTTGAAGGAGGTAGATGTGCAGGAACTTCGTTAGAGAAGATGTTGCCTGTTGCTGGCCTCCTGGTTGAATGAATGTTAACAGCGTGGAGCTTGCTGGAGGAGGTGTTGCTTGTTCAGGAAGAGGGGCAGAATGAATCTCAATGGAGAGACAGAGCTTATATACCCAGCAGCAGCCGCCAGTCCTCTATGAATCATGTTGGGAAAACTCAGAAAGTTGCCGGTGACTAGTTTCGTTGCTAAGCAACCGTACCATCTGGCATCAGCTCTCTCTTGGTTGCTAGGAGACGCCAGCGCATCGGAATGAGATGCGGAGTTGTAGGGGAGACGTCCACTACACACTCATTATCAGTCACGACATTGTATCTTCGTATATTATAGTTCTCAGTCAGTGTGTGTGTGTGTGTGTGTAAATAAATTACATTCGTAATTATGGCAATTACAACAAGAATTATATGTGAAATGTCTGCTATTGGGAAAATTAAGTATCCAAGTGGCAGCTCGTGTATGGAGCTTAATATCTGGCTCCCATTTGTCGAACTAAAAATCGACAATTGTTCGGCAAAAGACTGTGTACTCATCATTAGGTAACAACATTTTCAATAGTTATCTATCTAATTTATGACGTCAGCATCAGGTTTTACGCCCACCAATCACATATCACTTGGCATGGTCTAATCAACCAATAAGAGCTTGACCGAAGTGTTGTTGTGAATACGGGATCAACAGAAAGTATTACTTCTGTTACCATGAACACGACGCAACAGCACTTAACTACTCGCGGCCAAATAAGCGCCCTCCTAGAAGAAGGCCTTACGTGCCATCGCAGAATGACTTGCTGTTTCGACTTCAACTGTGAAGAGGTGGATCAGGAGATATGCCGAAACAGGTATTTTAACTGATTTGGGTATGTATAAAATTTTCAGATTGAACCGGGATATAAACAATATCTAAGATATTTATTTTTATATGATATAATAATACAAATATTATAATGTAAATGTTATATTTTTTTGAAAGGTTATGAATGTGTAGTGGACGTCTCCCCTACAACTGCCTACAACTGCGTAGCCACAGCCACCAGCTGTTACCACCTTCCTTAGCAACCAAGCGAGCGGCGACACCAGATGGTGTGGTAACCTAGCAACGAAACTAGAGACCCGTTACTTCTCTGGTTTTCCCAACATGACTCATAGAGGACTCGCGGCTGCTGGGCATATAAGCTCTGTCTCTCCATTGAGATTCATTCTGACCATCTTCTTGAACAAGCAACACCTCCTCCTCCGCCGCTGCCTGGCAGCCCTCGCTCCTCCTCGCCTGCCTGGTGGCCCTCCCTCCCGCCAGCGAGCATGGCGACCCACCAGCTGTCCTTCTCTGAGCTTCCTCACCAACCAGCTTACTCATTCTGCTCTCTCTTCTTGAACAAGCAACACCTCCTCCAGCAAGCTCCACACTGTCAGCATTCATTCAACCAGGAGGCCAGCAACAGGCAACATCTTCTCTAACGAAGCTCCTGCACATCTACCTCCTTCAACACGCTACTCACCACACGGCACCTCCAGCACCAGACTGTCTATCATATAACTTATATTATACAAGAAAACCACATTAGAGTTTCCATCCATCCTGAGTGCTAGACAACATTATACCACGAATTCCTACAAATGGTGACTCCCGGAGATTAGCACTCACACAGGATGGAGGAGACACTGATCACGCTCCCAGTCTTCAAGCAGCGTAGAAGAATGGCGTATCCACACAGAAGCAGCTCTGTTACTCTAAGAAGACACCAGCTCCTCTTCCTGCCCCATGCACCACATCCTGACGACCCCAGCACACCCGTCCTGCCTCAGACGCCGACCCCGGCCCAGCAGTAACCCCTGCCGCCCCTGACGCGGCCTCTGTTCCTGAGTACGGACCCACACACACCCCTCTTTTCTCCCTCAGGTACTCCCTGCTAATGTCCTGCACCCTACTGCTGTCGTGGACCCAGCTGCTGTCACGAGCCCTAATCCGCTTCTGCTGACGCAGCCCCTGCTCCTGACCCAGGCCCACACACACCCCAGCAGGCGCATCTGACGACCCTGTACCTGTCGTGAGGGAAGCACAACATTCATCGCCTCCACACACCCTTTTTCTCCCTTCTCCCACAGATAGTGTGTATCTAGACAGTTGTATTTCAGCGATCGGCTCATTCACGCCATCGCCGTTGTCTCACATGAGGCATGCACCGCCCGGTCTGCCTCACATGTGCTAAGCAACTCTACAGACAACAAGTCTCCTACACCGCCTGGAGGGAAGGGGGAGTATTGTAGTGGACGTCTCCCCTACAAACTGCGTAGCTGCATCCCACCTGCCACGCTTTCCTTAGCAACCAAGCGAGAGGCGACACCAGATGGTACGGTAACCTAGCAACGGAACCAAAAGACCGGCGACTTTCTCGGGTTTTCCCAACATGACTCATAGAGGACTCGCGGCTGCTGGGTATATAAGCTCTGTCTCTCCAGTGAGATTCATTCTGACCATTTTCTTGAACAAGCAACACCTCCTCCGCCGCTGCCTGGCGGCCCTCGCTTCTCCTCGCCTGCCTGGCGGTCCTCGCTCCCGCCAGCGAGCATGGCGACCCACCAGCTGTCCTTCTCTGAGCTTCCTCACCAACCAGCTTTCTCATTCTGGTCTCTCTTCTTGAACAAGCAACACCTCCTCCAGCAAGCTCCACGCTTTCAGCATTCATTCAACCAGGAGGCCAGCAACAGGCAACATATTCTCTAACGAAGCTCCTGTACATCTACCTCCTTCAACAAGCTACTCCTTCGAACGTCTCTACTGAGCAGCTCCTCACCACACGGCACCTCCAGCACCAGACTGTCTATCATATAACTTATATTGTACAAGAAAACCACCTTAGAGTTTCCATCCATCCTGAGTGCTAGACAACATTATACCACGAATTCCCTACAAGTGTATGTAGTGATGATGGGTGGTGTTATATGTAATGATGATTAGACAATAAAATAATAACAGTTTAAAGCTAAACAAATATACTTTGCTGTATAGTGAAAAACATGGTGGAACTTACATACACCGTTAATGAACTATTGATGGAAGAAGAAGTTTTGAGGACTGAACAGTGAGACAATGTGGAGCCTCCCAGAGGGTGGAGTCCTCAGTTGCCTAGCGGATGAGCCGCTCCGAGGGCGGCGATTCTGCTAGTATATATATATATATATATATATATTATATATATATATATATATATATATATATATATATATATATATATATATATATATATGTAATATTCAGAAATTTCAGAGTAATTTCGAATGCCCCGCCATTGGCAAAACTGAGCGTTCAAGGTCATGGGAGGGGAGAGAGCGCTTCCTGCTCATAGCCAGAGATGGTGGAACTAGGCCTAGATGATATTAAATGTAATTTACCGAATTAATAATGATGCGATTCATGAAGTTAAGGGACTATTATTGAATTTGAAATTATTATAGATCGTTTAGCAGTCTGAATAATGTTACGGGTGTCCCAAGGAGTTATTAGTTAGGCGGAAAATATGTCACGTAGATCTAAGCTAACGCCTTGAGAGGACGCGACGCTGCCTCTCTCTCAGTTGCTGGGAGGAGTCAGGCAGACAAGACGTCCCTGCGCGGCCGTCACAGAAATAGTCACGTGGCCTAGTCACCTGTGTTGCACTATTGCAGTATAACAAGTAAGTCTCATTCGATCTCAGACAGAGTTTAGATAGGGCAGTGGTAAAGTTAACAAGAGCTAACAGTGAGTTCACTTCAGGGTTTCCGTCAGAACCCACTTGACTGGAGTTGACTGGAGTTGACCGGAGTTTGACTGCGAGAGATTGACTGCCGTTTGAGACTGCCGTTGATGATTGAGGGTGGCGCTGTGTCGCCATTGGACCGATCAGAGTAGGCCTGTCACTGTTTAGCGGGGTACCAAAGGATCTCTTGAGGGAATCTAGCCGTCTGGGTGCCCAGCTGACGTCGGCTCACAACACCACATGTCCCGAGCCGCTTAGTGAAACCCTCTTGCTAACGGGAAGCTAAAGCTTCTCTCAACTGCACAAGGTCTGATTGGCTCACTCCCTTCCTGCCCATGGACGCACTGGGGGTACACTGAGGCTATCTGAGTAAATTAATGGTCACACACTGAGACCATGAGTCTAGGACTCTAGGAGCTACCTAGAGGAACATTTTATCTCCCTTATTACGGGTGTAGTTAATACCATTCTCAGTTACTGATATTATCTTGGCGTGTGAAGTTTAATATTTCTTAAATAATTTTGATAGTAGTGTTTTTTGAATGTTTGTGTCATTAAGTGGAACCAGAGTGATACTGTGATTTGATTCTTTTAGTGCATCTAAATTTTCTCCATAATTCTGATATCAGGTATAACCTTTGTTCCTCAGAGTAGTGTTTAAGTTAGGTTAGGAAGAGTGCATCTGTTGGACTGATATTCTTTTGTTGGAAGCCCTTAAGGCCTATTCATTGTAGAGTAGTTAATTTCTTATTTTTTTAATACCATTTCCTAAGTGACTGATATTATTTTGTGAAAGCCCTTAAGGCCTGTTTCATGTGTGCAGGCAACATTTATTAATACTTCAAATTTATTGTTGCCTGAGTTTCTAATAATTTCTAGATCCTGTATAACTTTTATTCCTCAGAGTAGTGTTTTAAGTTGAAGTTAAGAGGTGCCCATATTGGTGTACCATTATTTTATTGTGTCTGTAGTGTTGGAGGGAATATAAGTGTCTAAATTTTACAGTGTGTCTCATTCATCCCAGTCACAGACGCTATCCTTCCACGGGTCACGGACAATTCATTTTGTTTAGTAGATTTAAGTGTTCTTGTGCTGGTTCGGGATTTTTCTCAAAGGGGCGCTTCCACTGCCATTACCATCTATTAAATTTTAATAAACCCCAAGTCAAGTGAGAAATTAAAGTCCAGTAAATTCCGACAGGTTACATATATATATATATATATATATATTATATATATATATATATATATATATATATATATATATATATATATATATATATATATATATATATATATATATATATATATATATATATATTGTTATGTGGCACCGAATATATATTGGATTTAGATGTAATTACTGTACTTGTTTAGAGGTATTTACCCTGTTTGTTCAGTAGGTAGGAATATATTTTATATTACTTTGTTCCTGTATGCACTTGTTGCTTAGTACGTTATATACTGTATAATTATTTGCAATATGTATGTATAAAGTAAAGCTGCCTATGTCGTGTATTAGTTAGGAAAATATTTTGATAATTGGCACTCTGTGGGTCAGCACTCTGTGGGTCACTGGTCCACCAGCTCAGCCGGTGAGTCGGGAGAGGCAGTTGAGCCTGGCTGGTGAGAGAGAGTGTTTGAAGTCTCTTACAGTTGGTCTGGGTTCAGGATATATGTATATAGAGATAAGTGGTTCATACTTTTGTACTGTTTAGGTGTACCTTAATGCTGAGGTGAGGGTTTAGGTTAATTTAGGCTGTGGTGGTTTGTATTTCACTTGTTCTATTATCTGGATTATAAATTCGTTTCCTCATTTTATTATAGAAAAAAATTGTGCAGTGTATGATTCATCCTCAATATGAGTTAACCTGAGGCTTATTAAGAACCTATCAACTATAATATTAGAGTGGTTATAGTGTTTTTGTTGCTTGTTGTTGTAACCACTAGTGACAGGAGCTTGTTTCTTTATTCTTTCACAATCAACTTCACCTCTTATTTGAGTAGTGGCAATTTTTGTGTATATATATATATATATATATATATCTATATATTAATAGCTATCTATTCGTATATCGATATATAGACCCAGATCTATATATCATTCATATATATATATATCTAGCTCTATAATATGTATATATATATATACACAGTATATATAGCTATCTATAGTATCTATCTATTATATATATACTATAAGTATATGATCAGATATATATATATATATGTCATATATATATAATATCTATATATATTACACAGTGTGTAATATATATAGATATATATATATTATGACATATATATATATATATCTGATCATATACTTATAGAATATATATAATAGATAGATACTATAGATATCGATATATACTGTGTATATATATATAACATATATTAGAGACTAGATATATATATATATGAATGATATATAGATCTGGGTCTATATATCGATATACGAATAGATAGCTATTAATATATAGATATATATATATATATATATTATATACACAAAAATTGCCACTACTCAAATAAGAGGTGAAGTTGATTGTGAAAGAATAAAGAAACAAGCTCCTGTCACTAGTGGTTACAACAACAAGCAACAAAAACACTATAACCACTCTAATATTATAGTTGATAGGTTCTTAATAAGCCTCAGGTTAACTCATATTGAGGATGAATCATACACTGCACAATTTTTTTCTATAATAAAATGAGGAAACGAATTTATAATCCAGATAATAGAACAAGTGAAATACAAACCACCACAGCCTAAATTAACCTAAACCCTCACCTCAGCATTAAGGTACACCTAAACAGTACAAAAGTATGAACCACTTATCTCTATATACATATATCCTGAACCCAGACCAACTGTAAGAGACTTCAAACACTCTCTCTCACCAGCCAGGCTCAACTGCCTCTCCCGACTCACCGGCTGAGCTGGTGGACCAGTGACCCACAGAGTGCTGACCCACAGAGTGCCAATTATCAAAATATTTTCCTAACTAATACACGACATAGGCAGCTTTACTTTATACATACATATTGCAAATAATTATACAGTATATAACGTACTAAGCAACAAGTGCATACAGGAACAAAGTAATATAAAATATATTCCTACCTACTGAACAAACAGGGTAAATACCTCTAAACAAGTACAGTAATTACATCTAAATCCAATATATATTCGGTGCCACATAACAATATATATATATATATATATATATATATATATATATATATATATATATATATATATATATATATATATATATAATATAATATATATATATAATATATATATATATATATATATATGTAACCTGTCGGAATTTACTGGACTTTAATTTCTCACTTGACTTGGGGTTTATTAAAATTTAATAGATGGTAATGGCAGTGGAAGCGCCCCTTTGAGAAAAATCCCGAACCAGCACAAGAACACTTAAATCTACTAAACAAAATAAATTGTCCGTGACCCGTGGAAGGATAGCGTCTGTGACTGGGATGAATGAGACACACTGTAAAATTTAGACACTTATATTCCCTCCAACACTACAGACACAATAAAATAATGGTACACCAATATGGGCACCTCTTAACTTCAACTTAAAACACTACTCTGAGGAATAAAAGTTATACAGGATCTAGAAATTATTAGAAACTCAGGCAACAATAAATTTGAAGTATTAATAAATGTTGCCTGCACACATGAAACAGGCCTTAAGGGCTTTCACAAAATAATATCAGTCACTTAGGAAATGGTATTAAAAAAATAAGAAATTAACTACTCTACAATGAATAGGCCTTAAGGGCTTCCAACAAAAGAATATCAGTCCAACAGATGCACTCTTCCTAACCTAACTTAAACACTACTCTGAGGAACAAAGGTTATACCTGATATCAGAATTATGGAGAAAATTTAGATGCACTAAAAGAATCAAATCACAGTATCACTCTGGTTCCACTTAATGACACAAACATTCAAAAAACACTACTATCAAAATTATTTAAGAAATATTAAACTTCACACGCCAAGATAATATCAGTAACTGAGAATGGTATTAACTACACCCGTAATAAGGGAGATAAAATGTTCCTCTAGGTAGCTCCTAGAGTCCTAGACTCATGGTCTCAGTGTGTGACCATTAATTTACTCAGATAGCCTCAGTGTACCCCCAGTGCGTCCATGGGCAGGAAGGGAGTGAGCCAATCAGACCTTGTGCAGTTGAGAGAAGCTTTAGCTTCCCGTTAGCAAGAGGGTTTCACTAAGCGGCTCGGGACATGTGGTGTTGTGAGCCGACGTCAGCTGGGCACCCAGACGGCTAGATTCCCTCAAGAGATCCTTTGGTACCCCGCTAAACAGTGACAGGCCTACTCTGATCGGTCCAATGGCGACACAGCGCCACCCTCAATCATCAACGGCAGTCTCAAACGGCAGTCAATCTCTCGCAGTCAAACTCCGGTCAACTCCAGTCAACTCCAGTCAAGTGGGTTCTGACGGAAACCCTGAAGTGAACTCACTGTTAGCTCTTGTTAACTTTACCACTGCCCTATCTAAACTCTGTCTGAGATCGAATGAGACTTACTTGTTATACTGCAATAGTGCAACACAGGTGACTAGGCCACGTGACTATTTCTGTGACGGCCGCGCAGGGACGTCTTGTCTGCCTGACTCCTCCCAGCAACTGAGAGAGAGGCAGCGTCGCGTCCTCTCAAGGCGTTAGCTTAGATCTACGTGACATATTTTCCGCCTAACTAATAACTCCTTGGGACACCCGTAACATTATTCAGACTGCTAAACGATCTATAATAATTTCAAATTCAATAATAGTCCCTTAACTTCATGAATCGCATCATTATTAATTCGGTAAATTACATTTAATATCATCTAGGCCTAGTTCCACCATCTCTGGCTATGAGCAGGAAGCGCTCTCTCCCCTCCCATGACCTTGAACGCTCAGTTTTGCCAATGGCGGGGCATTCGAAATTACTCTGAAATTTCTGAATATTACATATATATATATATATATATATATATATATATATATATATATATATATAATATATATATATATATATATATATATATATATACTAGCAGAATCGCCGCCCTCGGAGCGGCTCATCCGCTAGGCAACTGAGGACTCCACCCTCTGGGAGGCTCCACATTGTCTCACTGTTCAGTCCTCAAAACTTCTTCTTCCATCAATAGTTCATTAACGGTGTATGTAAGTTCCACCATGTTTTTCACTATACAGCAAAGTATATTTGTTTAGCTTTAAACTGTTATTATTTTATTGTCTAATCATCATTACATATAACACCACCCATCATCACTACATACACTTGTAGGGAATTCGTGGTATAATGTTGTCTAGCACTCAGGATGGATGGAAACTCTAAGGTGGTTTTCTTGTACAATATAAGTTATATGATAGACAGTCTGGTGCTGGAGGTGCCGTGTGGTGAGGAGCTGCTCAGTAGAGACGTTCGAAGGAGTAGCTTGTTGAAGGAGGTAGATGTACAGGAGCTTCGTTAGAGAATATGTTGCCTGTTGCTGGCCTCCTGGTTGAATGAATGCTGAAAGCGTGGAGCTTGCTGGAGGAGGTGTTGCTTGTTCAAGAAGAGAGACCAGAATGAGAAAGCTGGTTGGTGAGGAAGCTCAGAGAAGGACAGCTGGTGGGTCGCCATGCTCGCTGGCGGGAGCGAGGACCGCCAGGCAGGCGAGGAGAAGCGAGGGCCGCCAGGCAGCGGCGGAGGAGGTGTTGCTTGTTCAAGAAAATGGTCAGAATGAATCTCACTGGAGAGACAGAGCTTATATACCCAGCAGCCGCGAGTCCTCTATGAGTCATGTTGGGAAAACCCGAGAAAGTCGCCGGTCTTTTGGTTCCGTTGCTAGGTTACCGTACCATCTGGTGTCGCCTCTCGCTTGGTTGCTAAGGAAAGCGTGGCAGGTGGGATGCAGCTACGCAGTTTGTAGGGGAGACGTCCACTACAATACTCCCCCTTCCCTCCAGGCGGTGTAGGAGACTTGTTGTCTGTAGAGTTGCTTAGCACATGTGAGGCAGACCGGGCGGTGCATGCCTCATGTGAGACAACGGCGATGGCGTGAATGAGCCGATCGCTGAAATACAACTGTCTAGATACACACTATCTGTGGGAGAAGGGAGAAAAAGGGTGTGTGGAGGCGATGAATGTTGTGCTTCCCTCACGACAGGTACAGGGTCGTCAGATGCGCCTGCTGGGGTGTGTGTGGGCCTGGGTCAGGAGCAGGGGCTGCGTCAGCAGAAGCGGATTAGGGCTCGTGACAGCAGCTGGGTCCACGACAGCAGTAGGGTGCAGGACATTAGCAGGGAGTACCTGAGGGAGAAAAGAGGGGTGTGTGTGGGTCCGTACTCAGGAACAGAGGCCGCGTCAGGGGCGGCAGGGGTTACTGCTGGGCCGGGGTCGGCGTCTGAGGCAGGACGGGTGTGCTGGGGTCGTCAGGATGTGGTGCATGGGGCAGGAAGAGGAGCTGGTGTCTTCTTAGAGTAACAGAGCTGCTTCTGTGTGGATACGCCATTCTTCTACGCTGCTTGAAGACTGGGAGCGTGATCAGTGTCTCCTCCATCCTGTGTGAGTGCTAATCTCCGGGAGTCACCATTTGTAGGAATTCGTGGTATAATGTTGTCTAGCACTCAGGATGGATGGAAACTCTAATGTGGTTTTCTTGTATAATATAAGTTATATGATAGACAGTCTGGTGCTGGAGGTGCCGTGTGGTGAGTAGCGTGTTGAAGGAGGTAGATGTGCAGGAGCTTCGTTAGAGAAGATGTTGCCTGTTGCTGGCCTCCTGGTTGAATGAATGCTGACAGTGTGGAGCTTGCTGGAGGAGGTGTTGCTTGTTCAAGAAGAGAGAGCAGAATGAGTAAGCTGGTTGGTGAGGAAGCTCAGAGAAGGACAGCTGGTGGGTCGCCATGCTCGCTGGCGGGAGGGAGGGCCACCAGGCAGGCGAGGAGGAGCGAGGGCTGCCAGGCAGCGGCGGAGGAGGAGGTGTTGCTTGTTCAAGAAGATGGTCAGAATGAATCTCAATGGAGAGACAGAGCTTATATGCCCAGCAGCCGCGAGTCCTCTATGAGTCATGTTGGGAAAACCAGAGAAGTAACGGGTCTCTAGTTTCGTTGCTAGGTTACCACACCATCTGGTGTCGCCGCTCGCTTGGTTGCTAAGGAAGGTGGTAACAGCTGGTGGCTGTGGCTACGCAGTTGTAGGCAGTTGTAGGGGAGACGTCCACTACACATTCATAACCTTTCAAAAAAATATAACATTTACATTATAATATTTGTATTATTATATCATATAAAAATAAATATCTTAGATATTGTTTATATCCCGGTTCAATCTGAAAATTTTATACATACCCAAATCAGTTAAAATACCTGTTTCGGCATATCTCCTGATCCACCTCTTCACAGTTGAAGTCGAAACAGCAAGTCATTCTGCGATGGCACGTAAGGCCTTCTTCTAGGAGGGCGCTTATTTGGCCGCGAGTAGTTAAGTGCTGTTGCGTCGTGTTCATGGTAACAGAAGTTATACTTTCTGTTGATCCCGTATTCACAACAACACTTCGGTCAAGCTCTTATTGGTTGATTAGACCATGCCAAGTGATATGTGATTGGTGGGCGTAAAACCTGATGCTGACGTCATAAATTAGATAGATAACTATTGAAAATGTTGTTACCTAATGATGAGTACACAGTCTTTTGCCGAACAATTGTCGATTTTTAGTTCGACAAATGGGAGCCAGATATTAAGCTCCATACACGAGCTGCCACTTGGATACTTAATTTTCCCAATAGCAGACATTTCACATATAATTCTTGTTGTAATTGCCATAATTACGAATGTAATTTATTTACACACACACACACACACACTGACTGAGAACTATAATATACGAAGATACAATGTCGTGACTGATAAATGAGTGTGTAGTGGACGTCTCCCCTACAACTCCGCATCTCATTCCGATGCGCTGGCGTCTCCTAGCAACCAAGAGAGAGCTGATGCCAGATGGTACGGTTGCTTAGCAACGAAACTAGTCACCGGCAACTTTCTGAGTTTTCCCAACATGATTCATAGAGGACTGGCGGCTGCTGCTGGGTATATAAGCTCTGTCTCTCCATTGAGATTCATTCTGCCCCTCTTCCTGAACAAGCAACACCTCCTCCAGCAAGCTCCACGCTGTTAACATTCATTCAACCAGGAGGCCAGCAACAGGCAACATCTTCTCTAACGAAGTTCCTGCACATCTACCTCCTTCAACAAGTTACTCACCGAACGTCTCTACCGTGCAGCCCCTCACCACACGGCACCTCCAGCACCAGACTGTCTATCATATAACTTATATATTATACAAGAAAACCACATTAGAGTTTCCTTCCATCCTGAGTGCTAGACAACATTAATATCTCGATACCCCTACAAGTGTATTACAGTGTTTGCTCTCTAACTTACGTCAAAATATATTATGTAATGCTCACATTGTAAAGACAATTAATTCCTTCATGAAACACTCAAGATTATATGTGAAACATACTGTATATTCTTGAAATTTGATGTGAGAATCTCGTGGCAGCCCTGGTTGTAGTTGCGTTGCCAATTCATAGATATAATTTCTTCATTTTTTAAGCAAATATACAAATATTTGGAAACTTGTCATGATCTTAAATAACGATGAATAATTTATTATTGTAAAAATGTTACTTTTGGATTGTTTAATATTTATCTTGACAGCGATACGGCCGAAAATAAATCCACCAATCACAATCCCCATTACATACAGCCTTCCTTCCTTCATGTATTGCCTTCAAAATTGCGAGCACGAGACCCGGGGTGGGGTCAGTGCATCTTTGGCTGACTGTACACGCACATACATACACACACATATAAATATATATATATATATATATATATATATATATATATATATATATATATATATATATATATATATATATATATATATGCAAGTAAATCACTGTAGGTGCGCGTGATCTAGGTATATGCTGATAACCACAAGGAAAGAAGAAAACACGAAGTTCCCAAGCGCTTTCGTGTAATTCACATCTTCAGGGGTGAGTACAGACTAGAGAGAGTAATACAAATCAAGGTGAATATATACAGAGGAGGGTGAGACCAGGTCCACAATGGTCAGGTAATTAGGTAATTAGGTAAAGATTAGTAGGGTCATTACCTAATTACCTGACCATTGTGGACCTGGTCTCACCCTCCTCTGTATATATTCACCTTGATTTGTATTACTCTCTCTAGTCTGTACTCACCCCTGAAGATGTGAATTACAGGAAAGCGCTTGGGAACTTCGTGTTTTCTTCTTTCCTTGTGGTTATCAGCATATATATATATATGCTGATAACCACCAGGAAAGAAGAAAACACGAAGTTCCCAAGCCTGTTCATCGAGCTGATGGCGCCGTGAACCTCATTGGGAAACTGCCCGTGCCTCTTATGTGGTGTCAGTAGCATTTTACCGAATCCAGCTGGTATGAAACGCGAGGTACATATATATACTTCATTTTTAGTCCATTTAACACGCGGACTTTGAACATATAATCAACGACCTCACCAGCAAGGAATCGAACCCTCGACCTACTGGGTGTGACTAGGGAGCGCTTACGGGCTAGGCCACAAGGACACTAAAAGCAGTTCTAGACTCTGTTATATTTCACACAAAGCTTGTTCATCGAGCTGATGGCGCCGTGAACCTCATTGGGAAACTGCCCGTGCCTCTTATGTGGTGTCAGTAGCATTTTACCGAATCCAGCTGGTATGAAACGCGTGTTAAATGGACTAAAAATGAAGTATATATATGTACCTCGCGTTTCATACCAGCTGGATTCGGTAAAATGCTACTGACACCACATAAGAGGCACGGGCAGTTTCCCAATGAGGTTCACGGCGCCATCAGCTCGATGAACAGGCTTTGTGTGAAATATAACAGAGTCTAGAACTGCTTTTAGTGTCCTTGTGGCCTAGCCGGTAAGCGCTCCCTAGTCACACCCAGTAGGTCGAGGGTTCGATTCCTTGCTGGTGAGGTCGTTGATTATATATATATATATATGTATATATATATATACAGAGAGAGAGAGAGGGGTGCCAACCACACGGCTTCTGAACCAGTGATCGTTGCAGGGGTGTAACAGAGCCAAGGGTGCCGAATAATTTTTTAGTGGGTGTACAACGCACTCTTCAGAAAACAATAAAATTAGGAGAACTGTTATTTGGACACAATACGGAAAGAAATAGAGAAGAAAATATATATAAAATTATGGAGAGAAAGACAAAAAAGGAAAAAAGTCCATCAGTCAACAACAAATAAGAATAACAGAAAAATCGGGCCGGTTGTGAAGGTAATTTCTCTGGGACATCTTCTCTCGTAGCTAGGTTCGCATATTTGTGCAAGAAATACGACGAATATCAGGTTCGTTTATGTAGGTTATGTATATAAGCTACTGTGCCAAGTAGCAACCCTGTACATAAGCTACTGTGCCGAGTAGCATTTATATATATTAACACGTGGCAACACTGCACGTGTTATGTGGCACATTGCCCCGAGGCTGCCATATGGCAAGGCAGCCTCAGTCTGACTGTGTGAGCCGCGCATGGCACACGCTGGTCACCACTTGTATTTCTCTCATCCACAATAAACGAACTCAGTGTTACACAGTGTTTCCCTAGCCATCACTGCATTCTTCGGGGCACACTAGTAACTTTCAGTTTAAGTCTTAATTTTTGCACTTACAGAACTGTAATCACCCTTATTTAAAGTATTGTATGAGTAATGATTTTACAGTTTCAATCACCTTTGAGTATTATCAATATTGTTACACCAAAGTCACCAACGGCTCATGAAGTCGGACCTCGCCCACTTAAAAGGGACGGAGCCAAACAGGTTTCAACTAGGTGCAGTCCTTTTCAATTCTTTCACGCCATACTCTTTGCTTTAGGTCCTATCCAATATAATGCCGTACATAGAATTATTTGTATTATAATATCACAGTTTTTCATTGCCTTACATGCCCTCAACTCTTCAATATTAATAAAACATTTCTCCATAAGCGGCCATGATCCGTTATTTTCAGTGGGAGAAATCGCTGATTGGTTGTTAGCCATCTGGGCCTCTTAAGGCCAACGCCTGATAGAGGTGTTAGCTTTTCCCTTTGAATGTGTCTTGTGCACAAGTCGAAAGCAGCGTCTGAGCATACATAATAGCTAACGTGTTAGCTAATCTGTGCATCTGAAACGCTTTACAAGAACCGTCTATAGTTTCGATTTTTACATGACAGCTAATGTCCTCCCCAGTCGTCAATACTCACTCCTGGATAGGGTGTCTAGCAGTAGTGAAGATTGTTAGTTTTATGTTTTTATCTCTTAAAGTTGTTTTAATTTTCTGTCAAGGACCAGTACGGGCAACAACCCCTCAACCATCACTTACAGTACAGTAATAGTGACAATAAGGATGTGGTAGAATGTACTGTACAGACAATAAAAAACAACAACGACTACCCTGCCGTGCTTAACAATATGAAACATCGTGCGAAAACTGCAAACGTACACCTGTGGTTACCGGCGTCAGTTGGTTGTTATCGCTCATTTTCTATGCCACTGACCCTGAGGTGGTCGATGCTTATTTTCCGACTGAACTGTATACATCCCAGCCAAGCCACGAGGTACAGTGCCACAGTCTATGAGTGTTGTTTTCACTGCATGCTTAGACATTATTGGTTTTCCAGCTATTATTCTTTTGTCATTATTTCCACTTACAGTCAGCCTAATTAATGTATGAAGGAAATGTTATATCATACTTCAGTTATTCTAACAGACTTATTACGTATCTTATTGAGGACATATGTCTTGCATGGTAACATTACGAGTTTGTAAGATTGCCACACTTGCTCACAATTTACTTATTTGTTTTGTTTTTAAAATTTACTTTTTTTTCTATTCCCCGCCATACCCATTGATTTGAAAGGGATGACAGCTGTATGTCCGTCCATGAATAATTATTTCACAGTCATGGTTTAATGGGTTATTTTGAAACTCTGCAGTAGTAAAGTTCTTTAGTGAAACGCTATAGTTCCTGAGAATACAAGGAAAAAATTATTTTACAATATTAAAACGGTTCATTGAAACAGCATCCTTTGGTGGGGACTGCATGAAGTTTGTTTTCTCCTCAGTCCCCCCCCCCCTCCCTATGGACCCGTAGATAATCTCAATACAAATGAATTGTCTGTTAATAGGCAAACCACCAGTTTCCTTTCCTCGTCAGAGAAATAAATAAGAATATAACAATGATTCCCTAGCACTGTCCTAAAGAGTCTAAGGACGCTTGCTAAGCCACACCCACTTTAGTAAACGACACTTTACATCACCACGATTCATACACGCCAGGGGGACGTACAAACCATATTCTTCCTCGTCAACTTTTAAAATATGGTTTTAATTAATATTACATTGTGAATTATACATCTATTGTTTCACCTTCATAAATATCCTTTGGGGTTTGAACTAACAGGCAATGTGTCTGCGGTAATTGTCACGTTGTGTCGACATTTTAATGAAAGGGAGCGGAGGGTCTTGTTACTCGTAGGCAATTCTTGCCTTACTAACAAGCTCTTTCACGTGGGTTCATGAGGATGACGATAATTATAATGTTTATGGCACCTTAAAATAGCATTTCAATCCCCTGATGTAAACAGCAAGAGAACAACACAGACACTGCCTCCTTGACTCAAATAACTTAGCTTGAAGCCGCTGTCTAAACCCACATTTAATCGGCTAGAGAATTGCTTTGAAAAATCCCACCCATAGTTTAGAAAAATTAAAGAATTTTCAAAAACCAAACGCATCCTATATTTCGGGGCCAAGATTAGAACCCTAAAACTACACCTTAAATCCCAAGTTTAAAAAGCAGGAATGCATTACCAGTTATCATTATAAGACACTGGTTATAGAACGTCCTTATTATTACATTGTATTATACTATACCAAAGTACAGTCACGCACAGAATTCCGGTAACCTGCATTAATATTACGGATCAGAAACTGAGCCTTCGAACGACGGTCGACTGTCCACCCTCTGGCAACGAGGTTTTAGACTATTGGAACCTTGACATTGTCTAAGGTTAACCGCAGATGGCGCTTTCTGTGTGCGCAATAGTGGGGATGGAGGGGGGGGGGGGAGGAGGGTCTTAATAAAAAACAACAATCGTTCTCTACAATTCTGACAATTTTAATACAGTTTCCTGTGACCAAAACCCTTAATTTTTTCATGGGAGCCAAACCAAAATATTACCCTTGTGGCTATATTGGACAAAACCTGTACCATATTCTGAACTAAAAGTAATAGCTCTTCTCAGGGTTTTTTGAGGCCGAGGAATCCAATTATGACAATGCTTTTAAATTCAATATCAAGGTCACATGTTAAGGTAATTTTTGGCCTAAACCTTGACGCTGAGCACATCTTGATGATCAGGCATATTTGGACACTTATTACACATTCAACAATGCTATGACCTTTGATCTAACAATAGTTTCACAAATATCAAATTTATTTCTTGATATATCACACATTAGACATTAGACAAAGCGAATGGGAGACGATAACGGGGAACATCTGTAGACCGAGCTGCCAGACCAATACTCAACAAACGAGAAGAAACAAAACCCTTGTTAATAAACTCATCATGGTTATTTATTCTTTACTCAAAGTGTTTGTTCTTCTTTTTCAGACTGTGAATTGTGTGTCATGCCATGTCCTGTTTCGACATTCCATTGAAACCCAGAGAGTGGGTATTTGCCATTCAAAAAAATAAAGACAGAAATATTCAACATCTATCAGAACGGGGTTTCACAGCACTTGTAAGAGATTTCAAAGATTTGGAACAGCTTTGGGCTCTCCCCGTTGATATCAACTTGCAGCGACTTGATGATGGTTCAGGTATTACCTCCACTCTCCTTTCTTACAAGGCAGTTTACCACAAATCTTGAAGTAATGCCTGCAAAGCCATAGTGTAAAATGGACGAGGGACGCGTTGGACAAGCAAGGTCTAGCTCAGATAGACCAGCGTGTATTCTGTGTAAAGGAACGGCGGGGAACTACTCAAGGCTTCCACACTGAATGTTGACAACAAATCTGAAGGAGTGGGCTGAAAAATGCCGGGACTACCAGCTACTTTCACGTTTAAAAATCCCTGTTGATCTACATGCAATAATGGGTGCATTCTATCACACGACATGCTAAATAAGGCTGCGGGATGCTGCGAACAGGTACGATAGTGTATCAGCTTTATTTGGACCAGCTTCTCCTCCATTCGACCCCATGGACACAACCCAGCTCGTCGTTTTCATGTCTGAATCTAGAAAGTTGTTCAAATTATCATATCTTTAGAATCTCTGTAAGAGGAGGATGGCTGAGTTAGGACGTCCATGCCCCACTCTAAAACACCCTACCTGGGTGGGAATGGTATGCAAAGGACAAGGAAGTCTTGATCAGTTACGTGGAGACAGTGGGTGCTGCATTAGCTCAATCCCAAGGGCAATAGAGGATATCTCGGGGTATGAAAAGAAATGGAAGATAAAAACAAACAAAACGAAATTCTAGGGGCATACCCATAGTCAAAGAGATTGAGTATTCTAAACAAGCCAGGTTGCGCGGCCTCAACATCTCTCGGACGGTCATCAAGTCTCACTTGAAGGACAGACTAAGGAAAGCCAAAATCGCCGCCGGCCAATTAAAGCATTTTAAACCGATGCCTGAGAAGATACAAATCCACCTGCTGGTGAGGTCAGCCAGTGGCCAAGCCCCACCCTACGAGGAGACAGTGGAAACCACCCACTTGAGAAATAAGACGGAGGCCCTCAATGTGACTCAGGTTCCATCGCCTAGGGAAGAAGGTTTGAGACATGCTCCTGGACGACCCTCACAGCCCAGACCACCAACGCGGGGAAGATATCGACGGAGGGCGACCCCAAGCGGCTCCAAAGTCTGCCTGCACTACATCAACCTAACTCGCGACTCATCTATGTCCGCCACAACGATTTACCTTAGATTAAAACACAGATGATATAAGATCACATTTAACAAGTCACAATCTAGTGAGACCATAACGTAACACAGTAATAAGATTTTAATAAACATGCAATTGCAAAATCGAACTAGTCATTGCAAGCAAAAGTAGTCATTGTGCAACGTCAACTTAAATCCTAGGTTAGCTTAGTTACCCAACAAACTATGTAATATGTAAAACAGGGGGTGTCGTCCCTGTGGTGGATGCAATCCTAGACAAGGTTCTTCAAACTCCAGAGCACGAGCAGTAGATATATTCAATAAGTGGTACAAGACTTGGCGTGATAGCCGACCGATACAGAGGCGGGCACAAGGGACCCCGGGCCGTATATAGGCCGAGGCTGATCTCAGGGGAGTTGTCTAGCTGGGCAAGGAGAGTTGCTAGACATCACTAGGACAATAAATGAGGTCTTCTAATTACTCGACTAGCGCGGTACAGACATAGTATATCGGGACATAGTAAGTGAACATAGGCATTAGACATAAGCATAGATATCAGACATGCTATAATAATATGTAGTAATACAGACATGTGAATAAATGGTACAATGAATGGTAACAGAGTCCTGCTGTCAGGCGTGTTCACATATCTTGGTACCCACACATCTATACACCTCCCTCCCCCTTCACGCTCGGAGTGCAATCTCGAGAGGCTACGGACTCTTTTTCCATGAGTCGGGGGGAGCGGCGAGGGACGATGGGGGGATCAACTGACGACCTTCGTTCCTGGTCTGGGCAAGGGGACACAGGGGACGGGGAGGAAGGTTCGTCACTAGAGGATGGCACTGGGCGGAGATGGCGTCTGTTTCGCCACCACACACGACCACTGGGGAGGCGGACTTGGTACGAACGAGACTCGCCACGGCCCATGACGACCCCGACCTTGTCCCAGCGGTGTGACGTCGGGTCCTGGATTCGTACTTGCTGGCCGACGGTCAACCTGGGAAGGAGGCGGGAGTGGGCGTCATTGTGGCTTGTCACTTGGGCCATCCGGACAGCCTCACGGCGGTCACACTCGTCCGCCTTGATCTGCCATTCATCTAAGAAGGACTGGGGGTGGGCAGGCACACAAGTACGAAGGGGGCGGCCATACAACACCTGGGCAGGAGAGCGTCCGGCAGGGGTAGGGGTGTTACGGAGTTCTAGTAGGCCCCTGTCGAACTCCTCGCAGTCCAGGTTCCCCGTTGGTGCTGTCTTGAGGATGAGGTATTTTACGGACTTTACCGCTGCCTCGGCGTGGCCATTCGCCTGCGGGTAATGAGGGGAGGTGACGATGTGGTGGACGCCCCAGCGTTCGGGGAAGCTCTTGAACTCGTGGCTATTGAACGGGGGCCCACCGTCGGTTCGGAGGCGGAGAAGCACTCCGACTTCCCGGAAGAAGCAACAAAACATCCGGATGATCCTGGAAGAGGTGGTGTCCCGACCACAGGGAACTACCACGGGCCATCCAGAGAGCCTGTCGGCGACCACCAGGAAAG